>JAVHNF010064789.1:12158-23883 GCA_034783455.1 Micropsitta finschii
ATCTTTGGAGACATTCCTTATGCCAAGTGTTTTCCTATGCTTGATGCATCAGCAGGATTCTGGCAGGTGTCCTTAGGAAAACAGAACACATGTTTGTGCACATTCTGCACCTCCTCTGGGAGACACTTTCTGCAGATGACAATTTGGGTTATGTTTGGCACCCACAGTATTTCACAGGAAAACACAACAAAAAAGCAATAGTGGTGGTGAAGGTAATTGAGTAATAGGTGATATTTTTACCTGGGGTAGACAGCAGAAGAGCATGACCAGAAGTTCTGAGCATCCAGCGCCAGAACATTACCTAAATACTAACACTAAATACTGTTTAGCAGAAATAACACATCTGGGAGAAACATTAGGCAGGATGCAAATAGGCCAATATACTGTCATCTCCAACACAGTTCAATAGGCGTAGGAGCCTGATGGCTTATCAGGAGCTGTGGCAGCTCGGAGAGCAGCTGGATGTTAGGCAGCAGCTTTGGTTGGAGCACAGTTCTCCTTGGCACGTGCAAAGCAAGAGACCAGCAACTTACATGTGATGGGTATGAATAGAAACAGTGTCACTGCACTCACATAGTGCATGGGTGAAAAATAACTATGTTCTGTAGAAAGCTGAGGTTGTGTTGGCTGACCATAAGCCATTATCTGTAAGAACCTAGTAAACTTCCTCTAAGGATTTGAAACTTATTTTTACAGCTACAGATATCTGATTTAAAATGAAGTGCAAAGCTGGGAAAGATAAATAGCTGCAAATACATTTTCTAAACCGCAGAAATGCAGAGAGCAAGAATCACAAGTAAATTTCTCCTAGGTTATTCTGATAAAACAAAACATTGCAGCCTTGGGCAAAATGACTGCCAGAAGCTCAAGCACCTTTCAGGCAGATCACCACTATACTTGTTTCACACTCTTCTCTAAGTAATCACAACTAATCTTTGTTGGTGACAAGGTACTTGGCTAGGTAGGACTCTGGTCTGGCAGTTATTTTGTTCCTCTGAACTACTCGTGAGAACAGGGTATACAGGAAGTAGTGAAATCCATGAGCAATGGTGTAGCTAGTACAGCTTATTTCCCTGCCCTGCTAAGATGGAGTTCTCAGTTTGGAAGTGGTTCATTTAAAGGCACTGAGTAGTGATTCCAAAGGCACTGCAGAAAAAAAAATAATAAAGTACTTAAAAGGATATGTGAAAGTCAACCAAGGGACTGAAAAATCTAAGAGAAGGGTCAGGGATGTTTTATATTGGCCTTAAATAAACAATGCCATTGTGGGAAGTTAAATATGGTAGCAGCTGCCAAAAGTACTATACAAGCAAAAGAGCCTATGTTGGTAGCAAAAGAAATATCCCCTCTCTCTCTTCCCCTGGCATGAAGCAGGCACAGGTTTGTTTATGTTGGCTACATAAACTTCATTGCTCCAAGAGAATTCTTCCCAGTTCCTGAAATAGCCTCATTTGAAGACACTAGAATAAAAAAGATGATTTCATATAGCAACTGTGTTTCAGTGCAGCTGAGTTTTCTCTGTCATAAGGCATTACACTTAAAGCTGACACAGGGATTTGGATGTGCGACTGACACAGAACTAGGACTGAATCAGTTGTATTTTTCAACAGCGTGTCGTATAGGCAGTGACCCCAGGAGGGTGAGAAATACGAGTTGCAGAACATAGTATAAGCAAAACAAGAAGGTTTACAACCAACCTGAGAATATGAGACTTGTAGAGCACAATTTGTCCCTCAACTGAGTAAACACAGTAGCTGCATTTTACAGCTCTGAATTCAAGAGGTCATTCCTGCCTGAAAAAGTACCAGCATGTTTGAAAGTCCACTGAAAACCACTGTAATCTGAATCTTAGCCAGTCCAAAAGGCAGGTCACAGAGGAAAAATACCTTCAAAACACAGAGATTTACAAAGAAAGCCAAAGCTCATGTGTCTAGAGAACCATGAAGGGCAGAAGAGGTACAAAGACCTTGCCTAGTGCAGCTGTGTCTGAACAGTGACTGGGAATCTGCTTCTTACATAAGGCAACATCGCACAAACCACAATTTCTTCTCTCTGGGAACTAACAAAGCAGTTCAGCTAACCTGCGTGCAGCGAGTTAGCCATTTTCTACAAGGAGAACATTACATTTAATCCAACAGGGAGGTCCCCATTCAGATCTCTTCCAAATCCTGCCTTCAGCTTAATGTTTAATGATTCAAGCTGCCCTCATACCTTTATAAATGTAATATGAAAGGGCTGGCAAAACAACCATTTGCCTCTAAGATTCATTACCATCAGATAAAACTATATTTATGTGGTGAATGAATCATGAAAGAGACTTGATTTCTGAAACTGCTGTGAAAGACTGAAGAAATTTGTTATTTTAGTAACATAATAAACAATATATACATTTAAAATTTATTCCATAAAAGAACATATACTAACATTCAATCAATAAGTCTTTTTGGGTTGGTTGGTTAGGGTTCCCCCCCCTCCAAGGATTTTATTCATGTCACATGTCAGAAATGTACAATGAGAACATAGAATTTAAACTTTTACATTAGGTTACTCGAGAGCGGAGTAGACTGAGTGCATGTGGACAAAAATGCAAAAGATCCCCTTTTCTCCACTTAGTCATGCTGGTTACGTCTTTCTTTTGTTCTGGCTTGGAAACATGCAGGAAGCAAACAGCATTTATAGCATAAAGTAAATTTCACTTGCCATGTTTTCAAATGGAGTATGTTGCGACAATGCCACAGGCTGAGATTTTTATTCATGTAAATACATATTGTTATGTTTCAAGTGTTCTTCATGCCAGGAGAGTATAAGGAATTGAATTTGGCAGTTAATTTCTAATCATCTCCTTTCTCATCCATTGCAGTGCAGTAATAAATCTTACTTCACAGCTCCCTTGGATTCTTTTTCATTCTGGTCACTGTGTTTCCATGGCTGTTGTTTTCATACCTCAACCTCTGTTTCTAGACTCTAATGTGTGCTTCAGGATCTGTCATCAGAACTCCACTGTCTTGCAAAGTCTACAAGTACCTAACACTCAGAAATATTACATTACAAAATGAAAGAAGGTGTATAATTGGATTTTTCTCAACATATTTAGTACATGTGGTGATGTATATCCTTTCAGCATGTCATCTTCTGGCATGATTCACATGAGAAAATGGTTAGCAACTAATAAAATAAGTGGGGACACCTTATCTGGAGCACCATGTCCAGCAATAGCACCCTGGCCAAAGATGACCTGATCTTTGGTGATAGGGAATGGAAAGCTTCCTTTGCATAAGGAGGCCAGAAGAGCTTGACTTATTTAGTGTAGCAAAGCAAAAGCTGATACAGAGTGCCATTGCTCTCTATAAATACAACAGGAGGTTAAACATCAAGGAAAGAAAAAGATCTTTTGAAGATCGAGTACCGTGTTGGCACAGGAACAAATGGGCATAAACTGCCCATGAATGCTTTTTAACTGGAAACTGAAAGACGTTATCTAGCCAGTTGAGCAACCAACACCAGAGGAAGCAGACTTCCAATGCAAGTATGGGGTACAAGAGGGGCTGTAAGATGGTGTGTGAACAGTTGATGAAAGGCACTGTGTGATGTGGCCTGGGGCTAGCAGGGCACACAGGGGGTCCCTTCCAGCCCTCTGTTCCTTTGTTTTAATTTTCCTCAAAAGTATTTGGAGATTCTGCATGGTGATGTCTCACAGCTGGTAAAGGATATGGCTCAGAGAAGAAAAAGAAATAAGCAACATGTCTTGGCTGACCAGATGTATGTTATTACTTTATTCCCAATTCACAGGAAATGAACAATCATTTAGTACTGACAGGTACATACTGGAACTTACTATCTTTCTTTTAAACCTTAAAGTAATGTACCACAGGAGTTTAACATTAACCTTAAAGTAGACTTCACATTTTTGCCAAGGTTACTGTGATATCTTGTGAAACCTTTTGGGGAAAACAGAAGAAGGAGGCAAGAGGCAAAAACTATATAAATTACTGCCAGCACAGCTGAAATGTTAGCAAGGTTAAAAAAAAAACATCATCCAAAGCTCTTCTGCTCATGGAGATACCTTAGTGAAAGGTCTCGTGGGAGCTGCAGAAGGTTAGGTACATCTGACTTTTATTGGGTGTAACCTAAATTACCTTCTTAATAGATAATTAGACTTAACACAGAAGTAATGGTAAAAGCAGCAAGTGTATCTCCGAACCAAAGACCTACAGTTTGTTATCTGTATGAAATGGAATGGGTTACAGCTATGTAAGGGCAGGTTGTAACAGGTCTAAGACAAGGTCAGTAAGTTTTGCATTTGTTTACCAGCATGATTCAGTCTGGGTTTTTACATAAATTGTAGTATCTGCCTCTGAAGAAGTGAAGGTTAGATACGGTATCAACTCAAGAATAAGTCAGTTCAATACTCTCTAATGTTGCTAGACAGTTCAGCAAGCTTCTCTTTAAAAACAGAGAAGGCTGGTCTCTCAGAAGCAGGCAAGTATCCAGCTCCATCAGCAGCCATTTTGTCTAAAGGAGGAATCTGAATGGCATCTGAAAGTCAGCAGGCTGCTGCTCAGAGTGCCACTGTCCTACTTGCACTTTTTCCACTGAGCAATTAAATGTCAGAAGTGACATGGGAAAGTCTCAGTTTCCCCACCCAGATCTTGAACTGGCAAGTCAAGATGGTTTCTAAATAGCAAATAGAACCATTTAGGTTGAAAAGGTCTTCTGAAGATGATCTTGCCCAACCTACCCTTCAAAGCACAGTTAACTTTTTTCCAAGTGAGTTTTGAGTTTCCCTAAGGACAGAGTTATCACAACCTCTCTGGGCAACCTGGCCACTCTTCAACTGTTTTCCCTGTGGTTTCTTCTCCCCTATATCCAATTGTAATTTCCCATTCTGATGTTTGATTTACCTCTTGTGTTTCTGCTATGCAGCTGCGGCAAGAGTCAGTCCCATCTTCTCTACCACTCCTTAGGTAATTGAAGAGAACAGCAAGATTTTTCCTTATCCTTCTCTTCCCAGGCTCAGCAAAGCCAGTTCTTTCAATCTCACTTTATGTGTCTTTTGCTTCAGCCCCTTGAGCATCTTGCTGGCCTTCTTATGGACTCTCTACCATTTACCAGTGTCTCTCTTGTACCACGGGACCCCAAACCAGACGCATTATTTCATAAAAGGTCTCATGAGTATCAAGCAGACGAGAGTATTCACTTTCTTTGACTTGGTGGCTTTACTCTTCCTAACAGCCCAGCATGCAGATGGACCTTTGTTGCCATAGGACACACTACTGACATGTTCAGCATGTTCACCAGGACTGCCATCTCCTTTCCTTTTAAGCTAGCACCAAGCCAGCAGACTTCAGCCTGTTCTGCTGCGTGGGGTTAATTCAGCCCAGGTACAGGACTTACATTTCCCTTTGTTCAACTTCAAGAGTTCCCTCATGGCCCATTTCTCCAGCTTTTCAGGGTCCTCCTGAATGGCAGCTCTGCCTTCCATCGTATTGACCACTCTCCATAGTTTGACATCATCTGCAAATATGCTGAGGGTGCATTATAGATTATTGCCCAAGTAACTGAAGACATTAAACAGTATCAGCTGCACTTTTAAATACAGAAAACCACTCAACTGGTTACCAGCTAGACTGTGAACCATTGGCTGCTATCCTTTGAGCCTCATGATTCAGCCAGTTTACCACACATCTTCAAGTCCGGCTGCCCAGTCCATGTCTCCCCACTTTGGCTGCGAAGATGCCATAGGAACTAATCTTCAAAGTCTTGCTAAAATCAAGGGAAATGCCATGCTTCATATTCTCCTCATGTACAGAGCTAGTCATCTCATCATAGAAGGTACAATTTGCCCTTAACTAATAGAATTTCTTTTTCAGTCTGAACTTCTTATTCAAGTTCTGAGATTATGCTACCACCTTTTCCAACACCCTCCCTGCAACACTATCTCACTATATATCACTTCCAGTACATCACTAACATGGTCAGTTTTCATTCATGAGGCAGGATCAGTTACCAGGACTTTCAGATCTCTTTCATCAAGACTCAGGAGCTGTCCTGACAATCATCCTCATCTTACTTGGCTCATGTCGGTGCAAACACGCTTAAAAAGAAGGCTAAGCAGAGGCCCCAGCCCTTCCTTTATTAATGCATTTGAGGCTAGCCAGACTTAAAAGATACAGGTAGGAAAGCTAACTTCACTTTTCACTTTCCATATCTATATTTTTCCCTTGTGTGTACTTACATTTGTCTCACTAGAATCTATAAAGTCTATTTTCCTCTCTTTATGTTGTGCTAGGAAGGATATAAATGGAGTAGCACACTTTTTAAGCTTGTGCACATTCTTATTTTCTTTTCAGGACTTTTTAATGGATATTCATATGGCTTTGACCAAGCTGAAGTCTTGCAAGTTACTGTAAGGCTGAACTACCTACAGGTAATGTTTAGTACTCTCTGAGGAATGCAGTTAACTTCAACTCATCTCCAGTCTGAGTTGGTGCTTTTTGAAGTAGGTCTTCATGGGGTGAGCAGGAAGACTATGAGGGTTTTATTATAGTTGGCTTCCTTTACTGCATTAGCGTTTATATTTTCCCAGTAGAAATCCCCAAATTGAAAATATAGAGGTGTCAGCTAGCACCACTTTAGTTAAGGTTGTGTCAACATTTCCTATAAACGTTGTTTTTCTAGGGTTTATAACTAGACCGTAAAAATGTGCTCAGCACAGAAACTTGGAATAGAAGAGTTCAGCCTGTGAGAGAATTTTCACAATTAAAAAATAAGAAGTCCATTCAGCTGTTTTTAAGTAATATTCATGTAATTAAATGGAAATTATTTGATCTAAATATGTATTTTTCTTCAGCATAATTCAAAGCAAACTTTATTTGAAAGAATTAATTCACTGAGGGGTTATTCCATTAATGTTGCCTTGTTGTACTTAATAATTTTGAAAAAGTCAGAATTACTGAGCTATTGCACACTAGGAAATAGTGACTACATCTGCAAATGCTAGTTCGTATAAAGCTCTTTGCTACACATAAGGAAATATTTTTAGTAGGCGGGGTTAATAGTGCATAATATGAAGTTTGGCAAATATTTCCTATTATGAAACCACATTTTGAGACTTTGTCAAACTTTAACCATTTGGGCTGATATTTTATATTCCAGGTGTATGCCCAAGGCTGAATTTTTACAGATTTTTTTTTTGGTTATAACAGTTCAGCAGATTCTGGGAACAGGAACTGAGAAAACATTGTAGTTTGTTCATGTTACAAAAAGATGCTAACAAACTGCTTTTCAGAAAGGTCCTATTTTTCAGGGGTTTGTAGCAGTAGCTCAAAATGCAGGAGTGGAGGCAAATCCTTGACTAAAGTTAAAACACAAATAGATGGTGGGACCAGGAAGCAAAACCTGATTTTAGGAATGGGAATTCGTTGGCCAGAGATGGGTTGGAGGTGACAGTGGTGGGATCTGGACTGCTAAATTAAGACTTAGGCTGAGAGCTGGGATATGGGACTGTGGTAGATGTTGTGAGAGAACTGGACAAGAAACAAATACTCTTTCTCAAGAAGTCCTTTGATGTCTCTGACATTTCTCTTAAGTGACATCACTGGCATATTCCCCAAGACTTTCCTTTCAGGTAGCAAAGCCTGTCTCCTGCCCTCACTCGATGGTGAAAGAGTGCAGAGAGAACCATGCTCATCCATAGTCCTGCTTTTGGCTTGTACCCTACTTATCTAATGGACACTGCTCCACATGCGGCATCCAAGAGCATGGTGGTGAGAGTAGAGATGACCATACCCCAAATGACTTGGCTTCACCCCAAACCTGGATGCACCATGTTTAGTATATAGACTTAGCAAGCAAGATTACCCTTGCTTTCCCTCAGATGGGAGCAGATTCTACTGCCTGACAGACTTCCATTCTGTCTAATTGCTGCAGGGGCCTTTTGAAAGAAGCATCCCTAAAGAAATCTCTCAGCTCTAATCCCAGGTTGAGGATGAGAGCAGTTCAGATCCAGCTAGCATCCTCGAGGTGTAGCTCATATCTCCAGTGGTCAGGCCAGGCCAATGTTTAGGACATGTATCTGAATTTGGGAGTATGAGTTGTGGACTTTTGAATATGGAGCAAGCACTGCTCCAGCCTATAGCAAGTCTTGAAAGGTGACTGGTTAGAGGCTGTGTTGGTAGTTCCAAGAATTCACCGCCTGGATAATTTTCTCCATTGGGATACCTTAAAGATAGCAAAAATTTATTATGGTGTACTGTTAGTGTCATTTTTTTACATATGTCATTGATGTGACTGAACTAAAGATGTTCAGCCACCACTGGGGAAGAGCTGCTTCGTACAGCTATGAAGAGGTGAGCATGGTCTTCTGAGCAGAAACAGCAGATCACTGCTCACAGGGCAACCTCCTGTGAAGTTCAAGGTGATGCTATGGGTAGTCCTAGAGTCCTTGTTCCACATGAAGCACCAAAACTTAATATACTAAAGTCTTTTTTCTGAGCAAGTAGCAGAACAATAGCAGAATGAAAGATCTAAGAAAACCCCTCCTTGGTGCTGAGGTCTCCAAGCTGGAAAAGCGGTGTATCCCAATTAAATACAGCTAGGCTGTTTGAACTTCTGTGTTTTAGTAAGCAAGCAGTATATCACAGCAATACCTGAGGGTGCTGCTTTGATCACAGCCTGTCAGCATTTCCGCTGTGAACTTTGTTTATTAGAGGTTGTCTGTGAAAGATCTCTGTATGCTGAATTTTCCATGCAAAGCCTGTGCCAGTCACCAGTTCAGAGAATCAGAAGGATAGAAGCTCACATAATAGTGTCATATTCCTATGTGGGATTTTCTTTTTAAATCTGAGGTCTTTTTTCTTTTCTGAAAACTAGTTTCTATATCATCTCCAAAGTGCATTAATCCTTACTGCATACTGAAGAAGAAAATCAAACATCTGAATTATTAAGAGAGGTGCTTGAATGGCTGAAAAACTTCTCATGAAATTTTCATCCATTCATTTTGTACAGTTTTCAGGACACAAATGAAGCATTCCTCATCCTGTCTTCCTGCTGGACTCTGAGGTGGTTAAACCACATCTAAGTGGCATAAAAGACAGGGTGGGGGAGAGAGGAGAAAGGAAGTGTCACATCCTCCGTTGTGAATAGCTAACAGGCTCACTGCTATGCTGAGCCGAATGCTTAAATCCTTCATCCGCCTGCTTTGGAGCAGGGGGCTGAGATCCGGTCCCTCTGTTGCAGTCGGCGATCAGTGGGTCTCAGTGCCCGGGTCGCTCCCAGGCTCCCCTGCTGAAGCTGCTCTGCTTTGTATGAGCTGATTAAATATTCAGAGGATGGGAGTGAAAAGGGCTCTGCGGCTTGGGGTGGGGGGTGCTCACCCAGAAGCCAGCTCCTAGTCCCTGCGCCAATGAATATTTAATGGCTTTGTACGAAGTAGTAGAGTTTCAAAAGGAATCCCTGAAATCCGTAGCTCGGTAGCTCGAGTATTTAACTGAGGAGAGTTTTGGGTCGGAGCCCCTTTTCAGCATTATGCAAGGGAAGGGATTTAGAAGTAAACCCCTGAGAACTGCTTTGACCACTATGGTCTTCTGGACACAGCGTCAGGGTCAGCGTGTGAGAACTGACTTATGTACTTAGCTCAGTGGAAGGAGTGATGTCCTTCCCACCCCAAATTAGCCATTCAGCGTGTCTCCGGCAGTGCGGTGCGTGCTTCCCTGCCCTTTGAGCACTGTGATCCCCTCCAGGCGATGTGCAAGGAAAGCAAGGCATCCACATTGCATGGGCTGTGGTGGGGAGCTATAATTTCCCCACTGCAATACTCTACCACTAAGTCCCTCTGTGACTTTGCACTGGGACTGTCATTTAGCAATGTCACTTTTCACATGCCTGACAAGCATTTAGCAATTTCCTTCGACAGCAGTGAGGTTGTGTGCTTGCTGCAGATGAGACCCTGCCTGCTGAGAAGACGGAGTCTGAGTGCATTTTCTCAAACTGTGATGGAAACGTAGTGCTAATCAGCTTATACTGCAGTATTATTGGACTGTGCTTGTCCTTAGGAAAAGAAGAGACTTTAAACAGCCCAGCATCTTTCGTTGCTACAGTATTCATGGGAAAATGAAGGAGTCCAATTGTTGAGGTTTTGTGATCACAGCAACCTTATCTATATATTTTATGACTGCATAGGAAAAGGCAAGTATGTATTACTGATTGGATCAATTTGTATCTACACCTGTGTCTATATAACCTATAGATGCAAGTATACATACAAATAGCATATACATGCAAGCATAAAACGTTAGTGTTTGCACAGTCTGGAACTGATCGTGGCTGGATATTAAGAAAGCTGTCCTCCCGAGCTCCCTGCCAAACATTGCCATTTCTTATCATATCACATCAGCAATCGAACAACAGTTTCATTATGGATGAAACCCCAGTCTCAGAGAAATGCTTACAGATGTGCTTATCTTTCCATGAGTGAAGTTCCACCCCTATTTAGTAACACGCTTGATTTCAGCACTACCCAGCTGCTGACCCAGGACTCCCATCGCTTGATGTGCTGGTCCTTCCCTGAAGCAGCTACCCAGCTGCTGACCCAGGACTCCCATCGCTTGATGTGCTGGTCCTTCCCTGAAGCAGCCTGGGCACGTCAACGTTATTCTCAGGTTATTGGGTTTTTATGGTCAAAGGCAAACCAGTTATCCTGTATTGGACTTCATGCTGAGGTAGACAGAAGCAGCAAGGACTGAATGAAGGGCCCCAAAGGGGCTCCCTCCATCCTGCTGCAGGAGCCCACACCACCCAGCATGGCCCACAGCACTGACCCTTCAGGCCATGCTCCCTCTGTAGCCAGGGCATACATTGGCCAGAGCAGGGCCCCTGCAGTCCCCAGGGTCCCCACTAGCATCCCACACCCCAGCTTCAGAGCCTGTCCTTGTTGCTTTCCTGCGGGACTGCTGCTTCCTGCCCAGAAATGCGACATGTGGGGAGCATCCTTATCTGCTTCCACCCCTCCTCTGCCGGGTCACAAAGTCAGTGTGAAAAACCTCTCCAGCTCTGGAGTGAAATCGGACCCACACTCCTGATGAAGGTGACCAGATGTCACGGTTTCACCCGCAGCACCGGCCCTGGGAGGGGAATCTTTAGGCCACCGAATCACCAGTCCCCCCTGTGCAGATGGCCAACTTGGAGATCCCGCCCCAGCGCTGTCGCATGGGAGATGCTGATCAGCCAAACCTGCTGCCGTCAGCAAAAGACAAAACCTCTCGCAAGCCATGCGGCTGGCGATAAAAGGGAGCGGGCGCAGGAGCAGCCCCGCAGAGGCCCCTCAGGAACAATGGCAATCCTTTTGGGAACCGGTGACGGAAGGCTGGACAAAGGCACACGCTGCCCCCAAACTCCAGCTGCTGCCTCAGCACAAAACAGGGGGGTGCAAATTTGGTTTCTTTCATCCAAATCCTCTTAGGCAGTGTGAATGCAGATAGCGGGTGCACACCCTCGCATGTCACCCTCCCTCCCTCTGCCATCAGGGTGCCCGGCCTCGAGGGCCAGGAGACAATTTATTGCAGGCTTATTTGACTTTATGGGAATGAGGCTCTTTCCATGGTGCAAATGGAGCAGGGAAACAGGCACTGGAGGGACATGGACCTGAGAAGTTGTGCTTGCCCTGCACTGTTTTGCCTGGAAGAGACTAAACTTTTCATGTTCTGAAAAGCCAGATGAGCAGTACAAG
>JAVHNF010064794.1:7032-18332 GCA_034783455.1 Micropsitta finschii
TATAGTAACATTTTTGGAAAAGGAGTAAATTTTGTTTACAAATTATTCAGTTATGGAGAATAAAGACTCCATAACCAGAGATTAGGCAAAATGTTCCTGGGGCACTTCAGCCTTTCCTGATATTAGTCAACTTTCCCTGCTGGTGGGAAATCATATCAAGGGATGAAGGGACACCCTGATACGAAGGAAGATGCCTGGTGTTGTATTGTTTCAGTAACCTGGGTACCATCTGCTTATTCTCTAGGGTTTGGACAGAGCGTTTGAAAGCATCCATCCAAGATGTACTCTTTTAATGTCTGCATGTTTGCTAATAACTGCACTCTACCCAGTATTCATTTTTTGGGGAAAAAAAGTGTTTTAAGATTGTCATACTAGATGGAAACCAAATGAGTCTATGCACATGGTTAGCTTTAGTTCTGAGAACTGGCAGAAATTACATTAATGTAAATCATTTACCCTTTATGTTGAAAACTAGTATTTTTTTTGTCCGATTATTCCCTTTATTTTTCTCTATTTACATCTTCACCCTTGTCAGTGCATCACAGGAGCATTGGCATCAGCTGTCTGCTGCTTTCTTTGGCTCCCTCCCCATCCTTTTTCAAGATCAGTTTGTGCAAGTAGCTCCCAGTAAGTGTTACCCTAAGATCTGAATTTCCAGACCTCATGTACCATGCGCATGAAAGGCTGCCATAGCAGTCAGTACAGCGTTACCAGCTGCATTGCAGCTCACGGTGTTTTGCAGAGTGGAGCAGGCAATCAAAGTTGGAAAGGGACTGAATTTTGGACAAAAGCTCCCTGTTTTCAGTCTTCCTCAGGAAGGCTGAATGAGAAAGGTAGAGTTTTCATTTGGAAAGACCTTGGCAAGCAATTTTTGTCACATTTAGTCATAATTTTTAAAATTCCTTAAATGCATCTAAAGGTAAATGCCTACATAAACAAAAAATTAAATAGATTAACACATTTTGTATATTTTGAACTTAGATAAAGGCTAATCCTGCTCTTACTGAAGTCCCTGAGGACAGTGTGAGGCAGATATTTCAGTCTAAAAAGGCACAGTGAAACTAGACAATGATCTTGTGACAATACAGAACACTAATCTGGGAGACAAGACACCGTGAAGTGCATCTACAATAAATGGAAAATGAAAAAGTAAGGCAAGGACCAATATATCCATCAGGATTTAACAGAATTATTATTAGCATTAGGAGCTGTTAGCTTAATGAAATTGCTATTAGTTTTACCAACCAAATACAGTATCCCTGCAGGAGTTACTGTAAGAGATGCCCCTGGAATCTCTGAGCAACAACGGATTAATTACCAAAGTAATTCTTTTTTTTTTTTTTTTCCATTTAATAATCAGAGTTTTCCTTGTCTGTCTCGTTAGAGAGGGCATTAGTCTTGTAACTTTATCATCTTTAACAGACAGAAAAGGGCAGACAGGGTAAGATGGTGCTTTGACATGAGCTATTCCCCCACAGTCCACAGGGGCATGTAGTACATCCTTGCTCATAATTTGAAAGATGAATGAAGTGTTTGAGTTTATAACCTAGCCATCATGCGTATTTTGGCTTTTGCCAGAGCGTGGAGGATGCTGGGAATTCTGCCACTGGCACAGACAGCAACAAGTTATTGGCCTCAGTAAGTTACCTCAGTAGTTCAGAAGGAATCACTTCCACACCACCTTGGTGAGCCCCTATCATACCTAAAGAGTACGACAGAGCTGCCCTTGCCAGGTGCTACCTAGCCAGAGTGGCCTTCAGCCCCAGTTACTGCTCTCTCTTTTCAGTCAGCCCAAAGGAAAGCTGCAGGCAGTGAGGTGCCCCTGCCTGGGTCTCCAGCATCTGGAGACATCCTGTCCATCCCCACTGCCAGCAGCACCAGTCCAGGGCCATAGCCTGAAATCTGGTGTAGGTGATCACAGACCTTTCCTATTTCAGATTTCAGGAAGTGTTGCACTTGAGATGCCAAGGCAAGCCTGCCCATCCTCTGCTTTACCCTTCTGCCACCTACCAAAGACCTGCACTTGATTTCTTTTCACCTGTCCATTTGGCAAACTGTCTCTCAGTCAACACCACAGAGTTCAACAGGCTTTGATCTGCCTAAATTCATGTTTGTCGGAGACATGTCAAACATAAGTAGCACTCACTAGCCATCACCATATTTGTTTTGCCCAAAATATACAGGACACAATGGTCTTAAATGAATCATTTTCAAGCTTTTGAGAAAGCTAGAACATTCCTATCTAAAATGTTGATTATAAAGAAAATTTAGCTACCCAAGTGTCAGATTAAAGGCACTTTAATACAGATTAAATTTAACTCAATTCGTCATTTAAATCTCAAGGAGATTTCAGCATTTAGAAACTTCACTTTTGAGTAATAGGAATTTTTTAGAACATCTGATAGAAGTTTCATCTCATTCTGATCAAAGAAAATGCAGAAAAGTTAAATCACATTTAAACTATTTATAATTCATAATGAATAATTTCACTTTGATTACATCTTCTTTATTAATTATGGGGTTTTATTAGTTAATGACATAGATATCTGTTTTAATTACTTTTGACATCCATTCCTGTCATACCCACATAGTATTAGCGCACAACGTATCTAATACATATGTGCGCTTGAAGTAATCTGTTTCAGTTAAATCTCCATGTTTGTGTTCGGATACATCTCTGTAGAGAGTCTGCCAGGGGTGGAGTTCACTTTCTTCACAGCACCTTAGTATGGGTCTGTGTTCTGGAAACACAGTGCTGGAAACAGTGTTGATAGTACAGGAATGTTTTCATTCCTGATGAGCAGTGCTTATACAGAGCCAGGGCCTTTTCTCCTCCTCACCCCACCAGCAAGCAGGCTGGGGGTGCACAAGAAGTTGCGAGGGGACACAGCCAAGACAGCCGACCCCAACTGACCCAAGGGATATCCCATAATATGTGACATCATGCTCAGCAATAATTTTTTGGGGACAGAAAGAGGAAGAGGGAGACATTTGGAGCTACACTGTTTCTCTTCCCCAATAACCTTTACATGGGATGGAACCCTGCTTTCCTGGAGATGGCTGAACACCTGACCATACATGGGAAGCAGTAAATAAATACCTTGTTTTGTTTTGCTTGCATGCACAGCTTTTGCTTTACCTATTAAGCTGTCTTTACCTCAGCCTGTGAGTTTTCTCAATTTACCCTTCCTTTTCTCACTCTGATCCCACTCATGGGAAGTAGGTGAGGGCCTGGAGAGAACAGAGCTGCCCACCAGGGTTAAACCACAACATGTTATGGCATTAAAAATCCTTCTTAAGTGTATTTGATTTTTGTGTTGACTCGGAGTGGGACTAGCTTTAAAAATTCTTTTCATGTATTCATGTGCCCTGACACGTACTAGGGGGCTTGTAAGACACTCTTTTTAATCTTTTCTGGTAAGGCAGTCCTTTTAGGATTTTAAAGCTTTCAAAATGGAAGAATAAAATTTGTCTGAGCTTATGACTTCCTTGGAAACTTATTGCTTTAGATGTCTACATTTAGAAAAGAGACAGAGGACCTTCACCCAAGACTCTGAGTATCTAGCTTTCTATATCAGTATTTAAATCTAAATAACAACATCTAGCTCCTGATCAGAGTCCCCCAACAGCAGTATATGATGAGAAGTCAACAGATGTTATAAAGATTTCTTACGCAAAAACATCTGTGTGAGTAGCCACGAAACTTCTGAATAGTGACAACTATGGCAAAAAATGTAGCAGAGGGTATTACTGAGTGCTGCTCCATCTCCTTGTAATGTTTCTGCACGTAAATTTTCTGCAAGGACAGACCTCTTTTCAACTGAACGATGGTCACAGTGGTCCCATTCTGTATCTACCTATCTCACTGTCCTACTAACTGAATCTTCACTGAAGTATGCTTATTCTATTTAATATTGCAAACGTAAATAAAATCATTAATTTATAGCTTAATTTCTTAGCTTAGACTCAAGACTGTTTTGCTTTGTTTTGTTTGTTGGTTTTTTTTTTTAACAGAAGTTGAAACAACTTGGCTCTCAAAATTCCATTGCTAAAATTTTCTAATTTCATTATGGAAAAGAAAAGGTAGAAATAGATGATCATTCTCTTAACAGAACTAATTTTCATTTATGAATGAACTGACATCCTAAGTGGCCACTAAAATAATTCTGTACATATAAAAGTTGTCTGGGGAGAAGGACAAACTGTTTTATACATATTGAAAAATAAAAACCAAAAAAGATGTTGGATCAATGCTCTGAGTACAAAACATTCTACTTAAAGAATCAGCAACAGTGCTACTTTATGTGCTTCTAATATCAGCAACCTACAAAATACACACACTACACCCAGAAGTATTTTGGTCTTTTTCTGGTGTTTCAGATTTGGTAGTTGATAAGTCTCCTTCTGTAGTTAAAATAAGTTTTGCATAATTATTATTTGCATTTTTACCTTTATTCTGGTGTGTTAGTTCAAGTACTCGAAACTTTGGGTACTTGAACTAAAGACTTCATTTATTATTGAATATTTTCGTGGGCGTTAATTTTTCTGGATATGCAAATACTTTTTGCAATTTTTCTATTCAAATGACATACAAACAGTTCTAGTTGCAGGCAAGTTTGGTATGTTTATTTAATTAGCCTTCAGATTTAGAAGGATTATTAAGAGATATAAAATGTTAATGCTTGCGTTCATTACACTGAATTTTGAAGTACTGTATGTTCCTAGACCTAGAGGCCTAACCAGGGATACTCAGCTTCATCTCTGACTTCTCAGAAACATTATGATTGATCTTTTGATGTAAAACCAGAGGGGACTTTCTATCTAGGTCATCTGAAAGATATAAATGGCCAGTGTACAGAAGTGTTGTGGAAGGAGTGCTCTTTCAATACATCCTTTCTCACCAAAGCAACAGCATCAGGCACATATCTATGAGGCATTAAGCAGAAAATAAAAGGCCTGTAGCTTCACCTGACAACCCTCTCCACTGACAAGTGTCTTAGATGACACTGGATGCAGGAGATCCTGGTCCACTCTTTTCTTTCCAGTAATGCTGTCCCACACTAGTGCTCTTTTCTGTTCACTGACAGGGAGGTGTAGTTCTGTGATCTACAAAAATGTCCTGTTGGTGCAGCTTGCTTGCTTTGCTATGCAGCACTAAACTACATTTAGGGGTGCTGTGAGGTAAAGGTTGTATTTTAAACACTAGGAAGTAGACAAATGTTGCATTAAAGCATTAGTTTGCCTCTGAGAAACTTGGATGTTTCTTAATTGATCCTAGGGTATAATGAAATCTAAATGTTTCACAAGTATCCTCGGATCATTTGGAAAATACCTACAATTAGTTTTTAAGTACCTGAAAGAGGTATACAATTAATAGCTAGTAATTATTTTCTTCAGCTATAAGATATACTTTCAAGAACCCTTAATCCTAATTAATTTTTAGTTGGAATACAGATGCTTTATAGATGCCAAGTACTGGATCTATTCCACTTTTTTCACAGTGTAGAATATGCTGCAAGTGGCAAAGACAGAATGCAAACATGTGTCAGATGAATTTCTGTAAAACCCTGGGCCAAGAAATTACCAGGAATATGTGAAAACCCAGGGTTTTGGAAGGCAGCCCGAATCACTCTGGAGACCATGGAAAGACAAGCACTGTAGAAAGATTGTTGTCATGGGAAAACATGAGTTAGGACATGGTGGCTAGTCACTGGTAAGGGGATTTGATGTGATTTCTTAATTATAGCTGAATAATAATTATGCTGATAACTGGTTGAAAGAAGGAAGCTGAGTCTGTTAAGAGTCACAATGGTAAAATGGCCCTGGAGGGAAGAGATAGTAACTGAAGCATTGATAAAGGAGCTATGTGTGATGGGAACATACTTATTTTACCACTTTTGAGCAGTTAGAAGTGCCATGGGAGCAAATATTAGGGCTCATAGGTGCTTACCATTTGTCTGAGACAGAGATAGCCTTACATGAACAATATAAGCACATGCTTTTTTCTTCTAGAAAGCAATCAAAAGAGTGCATCACACTGTGACTAACAGTGGGGAACTGCACACCCTTTGTCCTTTTTTCCCCTTCCTTGTTCCCAGTATATCAGTCCTTACCCATCCCAAGGAGCAGAAGGTTAGCAGTAGAGGATGGCTTTCATTGGTGTTTAGTTGCTGAGGCAGGCACTTAAGATGTTTTCCAGGGTACATTTCAGCTGAGTGGCAATATCATGCATTTTGATAGTGTCCGAACTTCGGGTGCCCAAAGTGATGTTTACATACCCAGATTTTCTTGTCAATCTAATAATTTATTTCCAGATAAACTCAGGTCTTAGCTGATGTGTCTATACTGTGGTAACTCAGAGGATTCCCAGCCCATGAACACAAGTGTGATCACTGGCCAAATGCCAAGGCTATGTCAGGACTATGTTAAACTAACCCCATCCCTTCTCAGCTGACACCTTGCTTATCTTGAGGAGGAAAACTGGACCATGAATGTCTTCTGTCAGATCCCTGCTTTGGACAATCAAATCATCAGAACACAGTGACGCAATTTGCATAACACTATCCACTGAAAACTGCACAGATTACTAACTCCTCTTCTTATGCCAAGAAACGAATATGGTTCTTCCCAGATGTGTGTCCATTCCATAGAAATCACCCTTCCTATGACAAGCTCTTCTGATAGATATCCCTTTAGCTAGAAACTGTGGCATGACAAGCAAGGGACAAGGATGTGTCCTCTGTCTTTCCTACCAGGCAAGTGGGGTTGTGCTACATATGCTCTGCAGATTAAATAAGTATCTAAATCTCTGGAGGCTTCACAGGACATTTAATACCATTTTCAAAATGGAGGCAACTAGCATGAAGAAGGAGCTGAAGATGGAGGTCTTATTTATATTTTCTGCCTCTCATGTTTCCTTCCTTTAAGACAAAGAAATCAGCTCTGGCAGTTGTGAGAAGTGAATGCAATTTAGACACACTGCTTGAGCTTAGGGATAGCTTGAAACAATTGCTTTAGCAGTGAATGAGCATTCAATGAGTGCTGGGTCAGAAGCCAGGAATCACCACTTCTGGCTATATTATCAGTATCTGTCATATTTTCTAGGACTCAAAGACACAAGTCCCAGAGGTGCAAGCCACAATGTCCTGGATTCAAAAGAGCACATAAAATATTTCTGGGTATTGTACTTGTGAAAGGCTTGCCAAAGTGAAATAAGCACTGCCTAAAGACTCTAGAGCTAGAAAGTAAAACAAAAGAACATTGTCGATAAGCAAGGGGATCAGTTGAGAATTGCTAAAAAGATGGGATAGGCAACCTGGCCATACTGTAAGCTGTTTCACTGTCACTTACAGTGGTTCTGAGAAGTGAGAAAAGCCTTTAAATCCCCATGACAGGACTTTGTGGGGCATAATTTTTCTACAGGAGGATTCAATATGCAAAGTTTGAAACTTGAAACTGGTCTAGTGGAAGATGTCCCTGCACATTACAGGAGGCTTGGAACTAGATGATATTTAAGGTCTATTCCAACCCAAACCATTCTATGATCCTATGATTGCTACCCTGAAAGTAATGAAGCAACAAGCAGCAATACTCCAGCTCATCCAATTTTTTTCTCTTTTCCTGTTTTCCAGACATCCCTTCATGCTCCTTACTCTTCCCAGAATTTTTTTCCTCTGGAAGCCATCCATGTAACTCTTATTTTCCTTGGATTTCATTGCTCAGTGCTCAAACTTACTGCACGTGATATCAGTGCTGAAAGGAGTGGAAATACTTTAAATATCTGATTAGCTATGACAATTTATTAATCATTGTATATGATTAATTGTATAGGGTTTGCCTTTACACAATCCTTTTTATTCCTGTTGAAGCTATGATTTACAACATTTCTAAATATACTCCTGCAAAGCTCTAACTTAGCCCTTCATTCCCCTTCTATATTTGTGCAGTTGTTTTACCCAAGTTCATGGTTTGACATTTGCCCTTATTAAACAGCACCTTTTCTTTTTTATAGCATTTCCCTGTGTGTCAGATCCCATTGAACTCTAATCCTGCTTCCCAATGTACACTATCAGCTTATTGGTATCTTCAAATGTAATCAGCACATTTTCTATTAGACCACTTAGATCATTAAAGAAAATATCTGATAGTAGCACTCCCTTAGGACTGATCCCTAAAGAGCATTATTCAGTCCTTATGAGCCACTGCTAATGAATTCCTAAGTAGAGTTTTCGTATTACTTTGGCAACTGATTTGGTTTGGGGTTTTTTTCATTTAAATATTTGTTAGTTTTATTACTGGAACTCTATGCAGTATAGGGTCAAAAGTCTTATATAAGCAGAGGCTCATGGCATTTCTTTTTTTTCTTATTTTTTCCTCTGGTTCATTGTTTGAAAGCAGTAACATTTCTCAAAACAGTGATAGATTTCTTCCTGGTTTTATGGAACTCCTGAGTTTTTAACTAAATCTTGCTCTGTTTTGGGTTTGCTGCTGGTTTTTTTTCTTTTTTTATTATTATTATTTCTTTCCTTTATAGATACAGAATGGTTTTGTTTTAAAAATGTGTAGAAATATAGGTTAGAGAAATATTTTACAGACTCAAATTAGAAATTATAAGCTATCCTATCCTCCTCATGAGTGTCTCTGTTTTAATTGTAAGAAAATTATAAGATCATTTTCAATCTCTAATAATATTTGAAAAGTGCACTCTGTTGAGGCAAGACATGCCATGGGAGCTGACTTTCTACATTCAAAATCAGCCTTAATGTCTTATGATATCCATGAGCAACTGTGTCAAGACACTCCGCATACATTTATTTATTTATTTTTCAAGTACTTCCAGATGGGGAAAAGAATATTTCTGTATTTTTGATGCTACTGATTATAGGTTTTAAAAAATTGTTTAATTTTAATGTTTCAAAATACAAAGCTAGAATTTGGGTACTCATAAATGAAAGTTTTTTAGTTTAATTTAATATAAACATAATTTCTAAAACACAAGTAACACTGAGAAAATATTGTAGATAAAGAGTGATATATATGGCTTGTGTAGATGTTCAATGTACAGATTAAACTTAATGTTCATGCCAAACATGAGAAAAATGTTGCTTTATTTTCTTGGTGACATACTAATTAATACTTTTAGCTATTGGTATTAAGTTACTGGATTTAGTTTATTGAGGGTCAGTATGACTCAAAATCAAAAATGATGTTGCTTTGTACTGGCTTGATAAGACTTGTCACGGTATTAGAATATATTAGTTGCTCTTTAGTAATTTTGCAAGATGTTAGCAAGTTGCCTGAGAAACAGGAGATAAGATGTGCGCATCTTACTAAAACTGCCTTCTCATCATTCATCATTATGGCTATACCTTGGCCAGCCAAAACTCTGGTCAGATCTACTGCTTTAGCTGTTCCTGCAGCTTGTCTTGTTATAAAACAACGTGATAAGCTTATCCTTCCTGACACCTTAAGAATAAATTATTTACAGGAGCAAAGAATATTCCAGTGAAACAAAAGGAGACAAAGCAATTTCTGCTTAACTTGTCTTCCTCAGTCAGGTCAGTGCTGCAACATGTATGACCCATTTGTCACCAACGTGAGGACCTCTTTACATCAAACTGATTATACAAATTGCAGCTATTTTCACTGGCCTTTACAGCAATTAGTAATGCTGTGGAGTGGAGCCAGTCCTTCTAACAGCTAAGGCACCAAAGTATTTACATACTTACAACTTTGTTTTGGAAGTTACCCTGAATTTGTGACAATCCTCCCCATTTTCCATTGTACTAATGATTTATTCCAGGTAGGTTTTCTAGTTGAAGGCAGCTAAATGAACACACCTATGTCCACTGAGGTGCAGAAATAAATTATCTGTCAGGGACAAATGCACAAAACCAGTTCCATTGTTTAAAAATGAGCCTGGTCCCTCATGTAGTCCATGAATACAATACCACGCTCTTGCGGATCAGTGCAGCTGCATGGACATGAGACAAATCTTGTTCTCTCGCTGTGTTTCTAGAGCCGGTGTGTTTGCCTTAATGTTCTTCAATACTTTTCAAGAGTGTGTCACAGCTTATTTGACTGAGGAAAGGAGCATCCAAGGATCAGTAAGACAGGACAAGGGAACATACTGAAGGTGGAAGATACCGATATTGAAGCTGCCTCTGCAACCTCGGTGCAGGAGTTCTCAGTGATGTCCATTACCCATGCACACACTTCTTGCCCCCCATGCAGCTTCTTACCTTAATTAGTGCAGCAGGCTGTAGCACAATGCACTCCTGGGGAAACTAACCTGACACCAAGCTCTGGCATTTCCTTAATTTGGGTGTCAGCCCTTGACATTGAAGCAGTTCCCTAGGTTAAAACAACTGGGGAGAAAAAGGGTACATCTTGAAATGACACACTGATTCTCTGTGGACACTTCCACAAGTTTGAGCTGGTTCAGAGTGAGCAATAGATATCAAAAAAAGTTACACAGATGTGCTTGCAAACATATAGAGACTTCTGCCTGTTGGAGTATCAGTTTGGCTGCATTAAGACAGTCCCCAAAAGGAGCACAGTGCAACCTTAATACTTCCTCCTGTCCTGATGCAAACTGGCTGTCAGTAGCTTCAGCAGGGACTTTGTGTGCATGCAAAAATCTCAAGCTGGATGCAGGAAACAGTAACAGCACACTTTCCCCAACCTTTTCATCTTCCTTCTCTTGGCAGTGGTGCCAGCAGTGCTCCTACATCAAAGCCCAGACCACAGCTGACACCTTGTCTGAACGTCTGCCACCCTGAAGTCCCTTTCACAGCGCTGCTGTCCAGGTCCACTGGCAGTCCTGCAGGCAGTCTTGCACTGGTGGCTGCAGGGATGATCATGGGGTACAGATGACTCATCAGTTAGAGATCAGTTATGCTTGGGCTTTGGAGTTTGTGCAAGGTTTGCTTCTGTGTGAGAAAAGATGGTTGTTATTTTCCATTGTGGTTCACGGAGGATTTTTTCAAAAGAGGCTCACTCCATGTATCTCCCCGATCTAGTTGAAGATGTCCCTGCTCATTGCAGGGGGGTTGGACCAGATGACCTTAGAAGGTCCCTTCCAACCCAAGCTATTCTATAATTTTATGATTCTATGAAATATGTTTGCTGTACTTGGGGTTAAGTAACGTGTCTACACTTATGCTTCAAGCAGACACTTTCATCTCCTTACCGCATGTGAAGTAATAGGTGGAAAATCCTTTATACTGCTTTTACATTGCTTAACAGGTTCCAACACCGACTGGGTTACAGAAATACTAGCATGTTAATCTTGTATTTAT
>JAVHNF010064800.1:5529-16628 GCA_034783455.1 Micropsitta finschii
CCAGAAATGTAGTTTAATACTATATCTTCATGACATTTTCCTCCTGCCAGATGTCTAGAGTGACAGAGGCTAAATGGAAAACCCATGCCATGATCTTTCAAGTATTTCTTCAAGAAAATCATGCATGATAAGGGCATTATCTTCTCACACTGTTATAATAATCATAGAGAGATATATTCTGTACCTTAAGTTTGGAGTACAGTTGAGGCAAAATGAATTTCTTATCTCTCTCTCTTTTTTTTTTTTTTTAAATCATCCATATCAGGTGTTAGTGGACATAAAGTGTTGAGTAAATAGCAGATTAATACTCTCTGATAATAAAAACACATGTTTTCTCTCCCAAAAGTTAGCAATAATTGTCCCTTGGTGATGGTTCTGTCCTACAAGAATTATAAAACAGGAAACCAAACATGGTTTACAGTCAGATCCAGATTCTAAAAGGACTTTTTAGGGCTACTTCATGAAGTAGGAATACTTAATCCTTTGTAGAACTTGTAAACTCAGCTTCACTTACCAAACTTCAGCCATTTAACTGAGGCTGTATTCGTAATCAGGGCTCTATTTAATACATTTTTAAAGACAGGTCACTTCAGAGAGTACTGCAGGACTTTCGGCCACATACTGTGGGTTGAATCAGTCTCTGAAGGTGGTAGTCTGTTCTCAACAACTCTAAAAGAGCCTTTGGTTGCCTCAGTTACGTTCCATGAATATGAGCCTTGATTTTTTTTAAATGATTTTGTACTTTGTCCAGCAGATTGCTATCAAAAAAACTCAGATAAGTCAAATTCAAGGCCAAATTGTCTCCTAGTCCTTCTTCAATTTTATTACACAGATAAAGCTTGAACTTCCCTTTAACCCTACAAAATTATGTATCTGAAGGTTTCCCTTAGTGCTGATTTCTTTCTTGATGGATTGTTCACAGCTGGAAACAATGACGTTAAGATTTAAAAAAATAATCGCCACCAAATCTAGTATCTATTTTTTTTCACAGAAATGTTGAAAAGAAGATTAAGACATTTTGCTTTAACTCACCTATATCAGTCAGATTATATAGAAAACTGTTGATTACATCCCATTTTACACAAGGAATATCTTAATAATGTCACTGTTATATCCCACTTGGTGGGTGAGGCTGGAGGTGATTACTGTTAGCTTTTCATCAAGAGATCTCACTTATTTTGCCTACTTTTAAAGTTAGTAGTTTTATGTGAGCAAATGGAACAATATGTTCTTTCCTCATTTCTTAAATGTTCACATAAAAACATAATCAAAATATTTGTTCTAAATTTTAGCAACTAAATAAAAAGAAATTCTGTAAGTAAATGGAGTATTTTTAACCCATACTAAACACAGTAGTATCTAGCAAGTTCAACAAAAGTAAGAGCTTCTGTTCTCTCTCAACAACCAAATAAGTTGTTTAAACTTATTTGGATTGCCTTGTGGCACAATTCTAAACCTGACATTGAATTCTCAATAACTGGTTACCAAATGTGAAAGGGCCTGTTCTCTAAGGGTTGACTTAATGCTTTTTGAAAATAAGGTTTTCTCCGTTTGAGCCATGTGACATTAAATGCTTGACTTGAGAAATCATTAGCCACTACTGAAAATCACTGCAAGGATGCTGGAACACATTTTCTCTTTTGCTAACTGGATAAAAAAAAAAAAAAAAAAAAGAAAATGATTCCCTTTACCTTTTCTCTATTAATAGGCTGTATTCAAAACAGACCCTTCTCAGGGACAGGGTGATGAAAGATTTTTAAAAACACCGAAAACTTATGACAAGATTTTCTAAAAAAACTTAAAATACTTAAATGCAGAAGTAAATACATTACCTTGATTGAAAGGGAATGGAACTTCTTACCTTAAATTATTTTGGGATAAATCCAAAAACTGGTTTAGGCATCTAGCAGTAAGCGTAAGTTCTTTATCATTCAGGCACAGTGAGTCTTATGTTTGTGGCATATTTTCTTCTCTTTCTCTCTTTATTTCACACACACTTAATCCTGCAGGTATCTGAGGCATGAAAAGCAACATTAACAAAAGGTTTCAGGTGTTACACTACTTCTTCAATGGATTAACGTCTTCAGTCTGAATACCCAGGCTTCTTATACAATAAATAAGAAGAATTAGCTTTGGAAGAGCGAGATCTCCAAAATGCACTGAGCAAGGCAATGTCCAAATTGCCCAAAGGTAGGAAAGTTAGTCTCTAAGACTACACCAATCTTAGTAAAATAAAAGTGCCTGGGAAGAGTCTCAGGCATAGTTTGTCTCAGGAAAATTAGTACTTTTTCAAGCAAAACCCAGAATTCAGGAGTTTACAGAGGCATGTGACCATTCTTATAGGTGGTTTGAATACAGACACTACTTTGGAGAATAATGACCTATTTAATAGTGTGAATGTGGGCCATTAGTATCAATGCCAGAGAATGAATGGTCCTAGACACACTTAATTTATCTATATGGATATAACATAAGGGAGTTGGTAGACATTAGTCTTATGGGATATAGACACATTTCTGTTCTTCGCACCATCTACTAGAATCAGCTGCTAGACACAGCTGTTTTATATGCTCTAATATTCCTTTGTTAAACTATTCGTCTAGATTGCAGAAAAGCCAGTATCTATTTCACCAGAAGTATCATCAAGAAAAACAATGTCATCCTTTTGCATTTTAGCAGAAACTTTGCTCATGGCTTTCACGGGTCTCTTGGATCTGATAATCTGTGCATTTCATCCTATCTTTATAGCACTTCTTTCTTCCTTGAAATTCTTGCTATTCTGAAATGTTATTTAATAAAAATATTCCTTTCTCTCTCTTTTTTTTTTTTCTCCTGAGAAAGTCCTTAATATCTGCACTTTTAAAAATCAATATGGAATATTTTGCCATGAGTATTTCCTCACAGATTTAATGACATTGTCCATATTTTTCCTTCACAACTTCCTTTCAAAAAGTCCTTCCTCGGTTCTATGAAGACAAAGCCATTTCTTCTCTCTGATCTACATGTTTGTAGTTTTTACCAACCTGCTTTGAGAGTCTTACCACCCCTCCTCTTGGGTTATTTTTCTCTTTTCTCTTCCCTGAAAAAAAAAAAAAAAACAAACAAACAACATAGCAACAAAACAAAGCAAAGCAAAGCAAAATGAAACAAAAGAAAGCAAAGCAAAACTAAACTAAACATTGAAATAACGAAACAACAAATGACCCCCTTATCCCCCCAAAAGCCCCTCAAACCTACATTTCTAGCCTGGATGTATCTACATATAAAAAGAATGCAAGTGTTTTTAATGTAAGACAATCTCTACCCATTTCTGCCTCAAGTCCACTGACCTCTGCTATACATTTCCATGAACAGTGGGTGTCTCTACCTCTTCCCTCATAAGCAGTGACAGGAATTAAAAGCTGTAATAGCTTGGAAGTTTCTGCAATATTGCTTTAAAAGATCGGTAAACATATTGGAGAAAGGTACTCTATCATATCATGCACTCGTGCAAGGTAGAAATGGAAGAACACCTTGGCCAAGGGAGCTATCCTGCAGTTTTCCAGCAGATCATGGTGAAACACAACATCTGTTTGTCCCACAGATTGGTGAATTGCCTGTACCTGAGTAACAGATGAGTGCTATGTGGTAGAGGGCTTGTTGTCATTGTTGGGGACATTCCTCCGAAGTAAATGCAGTATATGAAACTGTCAGTGTCTTGGAATTCCTGAGTTTTATATAACGCACTTTAAAACTTGTGCTGCCTAGTTGATGTCTGAAACATAAACACATCCTTTCAGAATGGAAATATAAAAATATACGTAGTTTAAATTAGCATACAGATTCAAACTCTTTAATTATAGATTGCAAAGTATAAAATTATTGATAATTAATTAAGAAAGCACAAGTTTAGCTCTGATGCTCCTCCAGCTCTTTAAATATCAGCCAATTAAGGGAAATGAAGAAACTGAACTGATGAGCAGTGTTTATTTACAATAATCTGCCCTTAAGCCTGTGAATTGGTTCAAATACACATTTTACTCATTTCTATCTGCATGGATGAAAGGTATCTATATGAATAAAACTAATTAGTTACCAAGGGAAAATCTACAGTTACATTGCAATCAAAATTGATGAGCCTCATCGAAGACTTAGCATACTACAAGAGCTGCCAATGTTTGAACGGGAATAGGATAATTCCCTTAATTAATGCAGATAGTTAGTATTCTATTTAGAGATAAGAAGCTGCAATGATAGAAGAGAATTTTTCTTTTCCTGATGTAAGGAAAGTACAGATATTTATGACAAGTCATAGATGTGTCTTTTGACCTACTTGCTGTATCTAGTTTAGAAGATGCCAGTGTTAGTGATTATTTTATACGTATTCAAGAAACGTAATTTCATAAACACAAAATATAAAACAGGTAAGTTTGCATTCTGCTTCTGAAATCCTATGGCCTGTCCTCACTCAGCAGCACCTGCTCGCCCAGACCTGGCAAACATAAGGATAACATGTGATGAGCTTGCAGGGTGTTATATATAGAAAGTTTATTTCAGTTTTTGGCAAAAATAATAACACATCAAAAGGAGAATGACTTACCTCTCAGAGTAGTGGAAGGTTGTGTGTAGGAGGGGAGCTCTTTCATTGCTTCATCCCTTTCCTTGGCTTATTGCTGTGTCTTCATTACCCATATACAGCTTCTCATTTTGTCTTCTCCATTCACCAGATCTTTTCTATAATTTTACCAGTCTGTAACCTCTAACAGTAATTAGCTATATCTAACATATAAATTAGAGGCAAAGTGTTAAAATTTTATGCTTTTTGCATGTGTTCCCTCCAACTATTCCTTTTTATATTTAACAGTGATTCTGGAAATTATGTGTTGGCTATCATCTTCACTGTGTTCACCAAACTGTGTTCACCAAATCTGTGTTCTCACAGGGCTTGACTGCATAGTCAAAACAGACAGTGCTAAACTTTGCTATGGCAGTTTATGAATGACAGGACAAATCCCATTATTATCTTAATCTTGGCTGAATATACATTTACATTTGCAAAAACAACCTAAAAATCTGCATTAGGTATGATTTTAAATTTGGATGTTGCAGCCTTGGTGGAGAGAGAATCCCAATTTCAATGCAATAACAACTGAAGGAGTTATGTGATAGTGTGGACAAGAACATTTCTCACTGCCCTGATCTCATCATTCCGGCAGAAGAAACAATCAGTGCAAAACGGTTAAATGGATAAAGTTATCTCAATCTGCATATGTGAAATAACTCTGACAGGCAGTTTGAATTGTGGTTTTGCTATTGTAACAAAATCTTTTAAAGCATATTTTGAAATATATGAATGATTTTCCAAACTGAAATCTAAACGTAATTCTATTGACGTATTATTTCGTCATTGCTGTACGAGATCAGTGAAATTAAAATTATGTAGCACAATTTTAATGTGAGAAAAGATAGTTTTCTATATGCTAGCTTCTAGAAATATTTATCCTAATACTTCTCAAATCTTTCACCCTAAACTGACTATGTTTGCTTCTGCTTTTGCTTTTAACTCTCCACATCACAGTACTGAAGGAAAAGACTTAGCAGGTTGTCACTGGGAACCAAAGCACAGCTCGTGTGATCAATTATAACGCTGGCAGTCACATAGTTTATATGTCTAACATAAAAAGATTTATATATAAAAAGTTCCCTTGCTCAGGATGCCATTGGGATATTGCCTGGAAAAATAAATTTTAAATCTGTTTTGTCTGAAAACTATGGACATGTATTTTTTACTAAAAGTTTGTCCTTGTTTAGTTTGTTCTGGTTTATTATTTGAGTCAGATTTTCAAATCTTTGATGACTTTGAGCAATTAAATTTCCCAGGATTTTGAGGAGGAATACATAGAAATATATATTTATTAAAGTTATGTTTAAAATGAGCTGTGAGAGTTTGAATATATGAAATGTTACAAACCTCCTAATTTGTATGTGCATCATTTAGCTGAGAAAAAGAGGGGTCATTTAAAAACTAGTGTTTCTTTTTGCTCAAAGAAAGCTACCTTATTAATAACATAATTAATGCAGCTGACAAACAATTATAACAAATAAATTGTCATTGCAAATACTTGAAGTTTATTCTGCAAAATATTGCAGTGTTTTATTCCAGTTAAAAATATGGAGAGGAGAGATTACAAATTACAAATGAAGAAATCATCTTCAATCAGATCTGCAGGGTGTCTAGCAGGAAAGAAAAGTTCAGAAGAAGGTGAAACACTCATGTCTGAGTCTGTAACATTCAGTCAATATTTGGTAGCTGTTTTTTCTGTTTTTTCATACCAGGTTCTTCAACTGAGCTGTTTCCTGCATATTTTACACTGAATATGTGCTGTCAGTTTACACCACTGGCAAGCATGTTATTGAATATTATTGAAGACAGAAGGTTTTCAAGTTCAGGCAAGTCCCTGGCTAACAAATCTGTCTATACATACACTATTTTGAGGTATTTCTGTTCCACATATTACATCAAATATAATCCCATTGAAATATATTTGAGAAATTATGTGTATTAGTTTTAATTACTTGTAAAACCAGCTTTTTATAAGGCATATTAATATTTCTTTGGCCAGAGTCCAGCCTTTTCTGAAACCTGTGGAAAAAAAAATATCATTCAGTCTGGAAGATCAAATACTTTGACAGAAAACTGCATTAAATTTTATTTGCGTAAATCCTTAGGAGAAAAGTTTGATTCAGACTAATGCTTTTGTTTGAGATGCCGATAAAAGATGCTCTTGCTAGCTCATTAACTTCCTACTATGCTGTCTCTGTCTTTGCTGTGTAGTGGACTGTGATATATGAACATATCAAATACATTTTTTGATATTAGTTTTTTTGTTCTTCACTTCATTTGTCATATTTTTAATACTCTTATAGTGGCCATCACTCTTCAGTACAGAAGTACATCTGATGTATAAAAAGAAAGCAAATTTAAATCCTACCACTGTGAAAAACAGTTATATGATAAATCAGCAGGAAAAAAAAAGAAAAGTCGTGAAGAGTTATCCAGATTTCTTATCTCCTTTTCATTTGGGCATACTGTGCAGCAGTTCAGGAGTGAATATATCTCCTGTTGCAGTGTATCTCAGAAAACTTTACAGTCTTGCAAAGGTAAATGCCTGGTCAGATTAACTTGAAAGAGATAAAATATTTAAAGTATTCCATGTATTCTAAAGACTAGGTTTAGGAGGGGGATGAGCCAAGAGAAAATTACTGACAAATGTTAGAGAGGAACATTTGTTTCAACAAAATTCTATCTAACTTACTGTGTTGTAATAGAAAGAAATAATGGTGGGCATAGTAACTTAAAATAGCAGCAGAGAAACCTGTACAGCGGATGAAGGTATTGTTAATGTAAATTAAATATGAAGAGAAAGTGACATGAAGCATCTGGAACAAGAAATGGACTTTCTGGAATTTTGCCATGCTAATAGCTGACAAACAAAAAAAAAGAGAGGGCAGATTACATAAAACTGAAGGATTGTCTGCCTGTAATAGCAAACACAGTGCTGCAGTATTGATCTTGACTGTTAGTGTTGCTGTTGTTTTTAAGATTTTCTTTATATTCAGTTTATCTTATTTGAATTTGAGCTGAGTTCTACGTTATGATATATGATACTGCAAGAGGATTGCCTTACAGAGGAAAAAGAAAAATCTTGGATACTGAAATAGAATGCAAGAGAAGAATATTTAGATAAATATCATTAACAAGTTTTATTACTCGGATGAATATCTGTAATGCTAAATATAGGGTACCTCACAGTGCAGAGCAGCTACTGAATTAATAAGTAAGATTTTTTTTGCATTTGGACCTCTGTTCTGAAGTATCTTTTTTTGTGAATCAGATTAGGTTAATACCCAACCTTAGAGAAGAGTACCTAAGTCTTTACTTTGCTCAGGTCAAACAAATCCAGACACTAAAGCAACTGATACAGAAAATACATTGTGATACTATTTTTGACCTGAGGACTTCAGACAATTTTTTTTTTTTTTTTAAACACAGGATTTAAAATTGTGAATTTGGGATCATTCAAAAAAGAAGAAAATAAAATCACAAAGATAAATATTTATAATTTTATTTAAATAAGTTCAATCATTTTGATGGATTTTTTTTTTTTTTTTGTCTGTTCTTTGATTTTCCAGAGTCTATCATACTAACAAATTACAGGGAAGCAGCTTTTACTATCTTCAGGTAAAATTCCAGTTAACAATGATTAGAAGAGTTAAAGTAATTATGGCATGTGAGAAATTATATTTAACAGAGCATATATCCTATCTGCATTTATCAAAATTTGCTTTACTCTAGACTGGTAAAAAGCACAGGATCCAATTCAGGTTCCAGTAGAGAGTGGCCTGATGTTAAAATAAATATAAATTAGACTTAAATATAGACTGGATTTGACAGCGTAGACAAAGGATACTGCAATTGTGCATATGAATGTAGATCACCAGGTTATTTTGGAGATAAAACAGCTAAATACTGTATTTTGATTATGCCAATGTTAGACAGCCTCCCACAAAAGAAAACTAGAGAAAGAGGACAGAAATTTAATCTGAACAGAAGCAGACAAATCTGGGCTACAGAGTTAGGTCTGTAAATTTTGTCTTTAGAGACTGCAGTGAATTTAGAGACTGTATGGGATTATCCAGGCAAAGGAAAAGGAGGGCTGCATTATGGAACCCCCACATAAATCCATAAGTAGGAGGACAAAAAAAAAAAAGTCAAAGAAGTCAGAAGTTAAATCTGTGCCATGCTGGACTTCAGCCACACTTGCTCAGCTGGCTGCACTGTTGACTGAAGATGGGTTATTAGAGAGCTGTGGTTCCCTGCTGCATAGAAACGAAAAACGCAAAGGAACAAGGCTGACAGTGCACAAAAATTTTAAACTGGTAACAGTACATGGCACCTTTAATGAGCTTGGGAACCAGAGATGAGGTAATAGTTCAGGTAGGAAGTGGCTGTCAATACAGGTGGCAACACTTCATTTTTCTTCAGATGAAACAAGACTGTATTGTGAAAACTGGCAAGTTTGAGTAAGTGTGTCAAGAAGCACAAGTGTCATGAGAGTGATTTCTGTTATGACTGTTTTTCTTATGAATATTTGGAATATGTATTTTAAATAATTCAGTCACTTATTTGGAAAAATAAACAATCTGGGAATTTGATCAGGAAGTGCTTTTCAATAATCTCAAGTTTTTGAATTCCTTACACCTGTATTTAGCTTCTGCTTGGTTTAGTTCAGTAATCATTCTGCATGTTTCCCTTTGTTATTGTCTTGGTTTCAACTGGGATAGAGTTAACTTTCTTCCAAGTAGAAGCATTCCTAATACTAGTGCAGTGCTGTGTTTTGGCTGTAGTCTAAGAGCAATGCTGATAACACATCTATGTTTTAGTTGTTGCTAAGTAGATCTTACCCTGATCAAGGACTTTTCAGTCTCATGCTTCACCAGAGAAGAGAGGCACAAGAAACTGGAAGGAATCAGAGACAGGACGCCTGACCCAAACTAGCCAGAGGGTTATTCCATACCACAGCAGATCATACCCAGTATATAAACTGGGGAGAGTCACCTGGAAGGCCCAGATTGCTGCTTAGGCGGGCTGGGTATCAGTTGGCTGGTGGTGAGCAATTGCATTGTGCATCACTTGTGTTTATTAGTTTTTTATTTCCATTTCCCTTTTATATTTTCTCCCCTTTTTATTTCCCTTATCATTAGTAGTAGCAGTATTATACTGTACTTATTAAACTGTTCCTCTCCCATTTTTAAATTTTCTCGCTGGTCGTAATTTTCATTCTGTTGCTTTACCAGCTTACCCAGATTATTTGTTTCCACGAGTGTTCATTTTTTCAGTCTTCAAAACAGTTTTTGAGTTTTCCAAGTACGTTATTACACAATTCAACTTTTTGAATATATAATCAACTCTATAAAACTAAAAATACAAACTACTGTTTTTTGGTTTTGTTTTTGGTTTGTTTTTTTTTTGTTTGTTTGTTTTTATTTTTGTTTTTTTATCTTACAATAGTGGTACCTTTGGATATTACTGCATTTTTAAATTTAATTCTCGTATATCCATGAAGGAAAACATAATTATCTAGTTATGTGATACACCTGACCTGATTTCATTCATCTCAGTATTAATGTATTGCAAAGTCAGATGCTGCAAAGTTATAAACTGTGAGATACTTGCAGAAAAGATTGAGAACACTGCTGGAACACGTGTGTGTGTGTGAATCCATTGATGAATACCTTACATAAACAAGGTAAAACTTGTATATTCAAGTGTACCTACTTTCTACTTAAAATTCTTTGGGTTTTTATTGTTTGGTTGTTGTTTGGTTTCTTGTGTTTTTTTAAATGATCCTTTTTTTTCCCTCACCTTGTCAAAATAAGAAAAATGCAAAAACTGCAACAGGTTGATTGTGGTTTTAAAAGTAAATTATCTTGTTTTAACAATTTTGCTTTTAATGATTGGTATTAAATAGTGGCTAATTAGATGTCATAAAGTGGTTTAAAATCTTGAGAACAAGAGAACAGGCTGGTCAGAAAAGCAGAGTTTGAATCAGTGACTAGGACAAAATCAAAAGGTCATGTGGTTAAATGGAACATTGACCTGTAAGTCAGTCTATAAAGACATTGTTAAAATATGGAACATGTCAAAGATTTGAACTCTAACAAGAAATTTAAATTAACTGAAGAGTCAGCTGGATAAGTTGTTGAGGAAGGGATTAATTGGAGGGCAGAATGAGACTTTGGGTTTATGAGAGGTCTTGTATAGGTTGGTTTGATTTTTTGATCTAGATGAAAACAAATGAAGTGAAACAAAACAATATGAAGGATAAAAGGGTTAAGACTCACTATTCAGTATATTACATGGTTTCGTGCCTTATTTTTTCTTACCCTATGGTCCTAATCAATCTCAGTTTTACTGACAGAGTTGTAAGTACCTCTAAAGCAAATCAGATGCTGTTGGTAGAGTAGAAATTATTCAACATGACCAAGTAGTTTCTTTGAAAAATATGTATCCCTGGGCTACAAGTGCTCAAAATCAATGCTTAGTGCTCTGTTATGGA
>JAVHNF010064813.1:26907-45191 GCA_034783455.1 Micropsitta finschii
GAAGGGGGATACTGAAGTGTTCCTTTTTGGGGCAGGGATGGGAGGTTTCTGCACAGCTCCGGGGTGGCACCTGCATCCCAAAAACACCCCCCAATGGGACATGGCAATGGAAGGGACAATGAGGGACAGCAGAAACCCACAGCCCTGCCTCCAAACAGTCCCAGCTCTTGGGACTAAAGGTTTGTGAATGGCTTATTGCCCATCAGATGAAATGAAGTCAGATCCTCGCACACCACTTCATCCCGCACCGACTGCAAAAATCTTCATCAGCAGCCAAAGAGAAAACCTCAGCATCTATCTTGTTTTATTGCTGTCTCTGGAGAAAACCCATTTATGAAGGCTGCAGGTGCTTTGTGTCCATCGGCACAAGAACAGTTACTCAGCAACAACCAACTCAGAGGCAATGGGGTCCCACCAGCTCCTCTTAACAGCAGGGGAAAGCTCTCCCCTTGAAACCACTGTGCCATGGAGAGCCCCTGTGCTCGGCGCCGCTCTGAGCCCCGCTGACTGCCCTCACCCCAGGTAAGCAGTTGCAACGAGCACTCATCCGTTTTGGTTTTAAACCAAGCACACAGCGAACACCTTTTAATTCAATTGGTTGAATCGACACAGAGAGATTATTGGTTTTCAGTAAGATTTGATTCAATTAATTAGCCTGAAAATATCAGCAGAGCCAGGCAAGCTCAGAAAAACAGAGATAAATCCCTGCCATAGCCCTGCTTCATCTTTTAAAGGCAATTAACTCTTAGTTATTAGCTTTTAATTAGGGAATAATAATGACACCATTAATACAGTTTATTATCCTTGTCAGCAGACAGCTGTTCCAAACAGATTCTATTATCAGATCTTGGCAGCTTTTGTCTGCTCCCTTGTTCACAGGGGGAAAGCAGCAACAGCCTGGCCCTGGCTGGGGGGTCCATAGGTGAACCCCTGGGCACACAGTGTCTGAGGCCCCTGCTCTGGGTCCCTATGCCCTGGCTCGCACCCACCACCCCTTTCCAAGGCGGGTGCAGGATGGATGCTGAGACCTGACCTTTTCTTTTTCACACTTTATAAAGTTGGTTTCCTCTCAGAGAATTGTGCTGGCAGCAGGATCCAGCCTGGCCTCTGCATCTGATGTGTCTCTCGTGGGTAGTTCTCATGCCTTTCCTAAGAGGGGGGATGCTGGATCTGCACCAAAGGCAGCTCTACACTTGGGCTCCTGAGACAGCCCCGACCCGTGAAACATTTACAATGCCAAACCCCAATCCATTGGGTTTATTTTGTTTTCTTCCAAGCTTATCCACATCTCTGGGAGCTCAGTGCACGTCTCGAGCACAGCCGAGACGATCTGGCAACAAATCATCACTTTAAAGAAATAAAGCATCCCAAAGAAATGTAATCTAAAGCATCTCAAACAAACGTATCCTGATCTCACTGCACCCTACAAGTGCGTGCCACTGCAAGAAGGCAGCTACAAAGGTGGCAGCAATACCATGTCATACTCTTGCTTCTTGCCCCAAACTGACCCTGAAACCGTAAACTTCAAATCCTCCTGGACGAACAACCGCAAGCACATCAGCGGTGGCCAACTGCCTCAAGTGTTATTGATGCTTTATTATCTCTCTGTCTACTGCAGCACTAAAATCAAACAGCCAGAAGGCTCGTAATTCCAGGCACAGCAAACCCCATGTTCCCATTACTTTCACCACCATCCTCTTTCGCAGAGCTGTGGCATCTCCCCCCCAGACTGCAAACCCTTTTCCAGAGCACAAGCCTGTCTTAACTGTGGTTTATTATTCCTCTATCAAATAGTCTTGATCCCAATCACGTATGCGGGATGCTCCTGTGATACAAAAACACAAGGCAGTGAATTTCCCTGATCTGCTCCGGAGTTAATACCTCACAAAACCACTGGAAGAGAAAACAAGGGCTGGTTGCCAGCAATCCCCTACCTTGAGTTACTTTTCTTTGCTGTAGACTGGAGGAAGCCCTAAGGGAAATACCTGGAACTCAGAGGAGCTGCTGGGCACTGAAGGCCTGTTTGTGGCAGGCATTTCCCTCCTCCTCACCCAACACGGTGCAGTCAAGTCCCGAGGAAAGCAATGAACCCGGTGTAGGAATAAAGCAGCTGGAGCGAGTCTATTTGCAATTTTCTGGAGGAAAGCAGAGCTGTTAAACCGAAAGCAAGGCTGCTCAAAAGGAAGAACTTCCCCTGCTGAGAGCTGAGATAGACGCGAGGAGGAAAAGGACGGCGAGATTCTAACCACGGCCAGACAGATGCAGGAACTGAGGCCCACAAGAGCGAGATGCGGTACCTAAGGCAGAAGGCGATGCAGGATGAACACGGGCAGCAGGAAGCCACACCAGGACACAGCAGCTCTCGGGGCAGGGAGCCCGGCCTCCTCCAGAGCCCCGCTGGGCCCCCAGGAGCTCCTTTGCCCCCCGGTTTTCATCCCTGCCCTGCCAGGGGCTCTGGGTCCCAGGCGCGGTGCTGGAACCGGTTTGCGCAGCGGTGCTGGAGCGCGGCTCCCGGCTCACACCAGGGCCAGAGCCTGAGCGGTTTAGGAGGAACTGTTTGAAGGAGCTCGGTGCAACCACAGGAACTTCCCAGCTGAGGGGTTCCGTGCCCAGCTGCAGCCAGGCAGGAACCAGGAGAGGAAAACCAGCAGAGAAATGGAACGTCATCGAACTTCACCTCCTGATCGTGGGCCTCAGGTGAGCTTCGGAGACACCTCAGTGCTCACATAGGGACAAACAGCTTGAAGCGAGCGCTGGAAGGGAACCGTAATCAGTGCCCTGGTAGCAGGAGCAGTACCGAGAGCTTGCGCCAACTCACCTGTAATTGAAGTATCATCACTTGATGATGAGGGAAGAGCCTCAGTCCGTGTCCCCCGAGGAGGATGGATTCCTCCCGGTGTTCAGTGAGGAAAGTCCACCAGACACAACCAAAAGGGATCCCCCAAGAGCTCAGGAGCAGGACAGAATTCACCCCCTTGCCTCTGGAGCTGTGCAACTGCGCCTTCTCGGTGGGTCCAGCTCACAGCCTGGGTCCCAAGCTCAGCCTATAGAAGTTGTCCCAGTTGATCCATGTACATGTGGGTGCTCCCAACAGGGACACAACACATCCAAGGGGGGAAAATCTGTGGAGAGGAGCACACAGAGGACAGTTGATGCTTTGCCTTTCTCTATTCCGAGACGGGATAAGGGAAGAAAGCATCAGCAGCCCCCAGCTGAAGGCAAGGGGAGCACAGCCCCTGCCCCAACCCCAGTGTCAGTCCTGTGTCAGGGGTTTAATCTCCAGTTCTGCTGCTGCTCTTTATCAGAGACAGCTCTGAAAGGTGCAGATTTTCTCTCCCACAACGGACCTGTCACGATGACAATTCTACTTGAGAGCAGCAGCGGTTCAGCCTTGCCCTTCAGGGACACCGGTTATGGCAGTAAATAGAAGCGCATTTGAGAAGTGACAGGACACTGACAGGCTGTACTCATGTTGTATTGGGTCCCATCACACTGTGATCTTGACAGAAGAAACCCAAGGGGTGTTCCCTGTTCCTGGGCTTTTGGTGAGGGGGAGAGGTAGGAGCGTGAGGTTGGAAACACCCTGGGTCTGGGACTAGGAGCACCCCAACCAGCCCAGGTTGCAATGGAAACTGGGCACAGAAAACCCCAGTGTGCCCAAGGAAATAGCTTTTGGTTTCCCCTCTTTGCAGTCAATCACCTGGTGAAATACTGCAGTGATTGCAGCAGGGCCATAGCCAGACATGAAGTTTGCTCTTGGAGCTTTGAGAGTAAATCCAAAACCACAACGTGATGTCTAAAGTCAAGGAAAGCACCTGCAAGCATAAACCACAGTGGGGCTGGGAGGCTCGACGCCAGGGTCCCCTTCCCAGCTTTATCACACAGTTGTTAGGAAATCCCTGGGCCATTTTCCTACAGGAGAGCTTCAGTCACAGAATCACCCACCCCAGGACACAAAGCTCCTGGACTGCAGGGTGAATTCCATGTCCTATCCGAATCCCAGCTTAATCAGATACACCACTTCTTCAACCTTGATATTCTCTAAGAGGGACTCCAAGCTATGAAGGTAACAAACTAAACCTCAAAAGAAATGAGACTTGCACAACAGCCCTTTCTCCCCATCTCATTGATGGGAAATTGCCCAGTGACACTTCTGTACCTACAATCAACTCACATTTGGTCTTTTTAGGCAGGCAGATGAATCCCTGCTATTGTAGACGGCAGCAGCATCCTGGCCTGTATCATGGGTAACCGACCATTCAGCCCTAATCAAAGGAAATTCGCCGTGTTTCCGAGCGACGGCTCCGTTCAATGAAGCAGATGAGCAGTGGATGTGTCCATTGACTTATTTTTAAACCACGATCTGGGGCACAGGGGAGGGAATCGCTCCTGCTTCAGAGGCAGCCTGGCTACGAGCTCGTTTGCTGGGGGGATATTAGCAGCTGGCATCTGAGATGGCAAAGCAAAGGGATAGAGGTAAGCCAAAGTCAACTGGGCTGAAACACAGCCAGATTCTTATTTATCCCACAGGAAAAGTGGCCGAGCTGTGGTCGCTGTGTAATTCCAAACAGTATCTGCACAGCGACCTTTACACCTCCCCTCTTGGAAACAAAAGAAATTAATTCTTTTGCTCCTCTCATGCAGAATAAATAACTCCCTGTGATCTCCTATTGGTGTGCAAGTCAAGCAAGCAGTTCTCTTTTTCTGCTATCGAAGCTGCCAAAGAATTCCAGCTCAACATCTCCAGTTCATTTCAATCACACTATTTTGCCAAAGTCAACTTGCTTTTGTGTGCGTGTGTGTGTGCCAGTAGAGTTTTCATGGGATGAGAAGCAAGAGAGATGACCTGAATGTGGGGCTGGACATCAGGAACCCACAGGAGCTCAGTGTTTCTGCTGGAGTCTCAAGGGATTTGTTCCATCTTTATTCCCGTTGGCAAACTGAAGGAGCAGGAAAGGCTTCACCTTCTGATGCGAAGAACCCTGGCAGTTATCACCTGTACCAGGTACTCTGAAGCAGCCATTGTTTAAATATGCTGGGATTAAACTCATTTGTAGGGTCTCCTCATTAACCTGCAATGAGATAAAGGGATGAACTATCCTTCTAAGCCAGGCAATAGGAAACCAATGCCACAGGAAACAACAGGAGGTGATTTCAGGCCACAGGAGGTGCTCATCACACGGCTCCATCCGCACATCCCACAGACACCCCGGGATGCAGCAGCAGTGTGAGACAATGGGAGAGTGTGGAAATAGCTGCCTGGAGCTGCTCTCACACCTGCCTGGTGAGAGGGGCAGCGCAGGCACTTGGCAGGTTCCAGGCAGCATCGCTCCTCACTTTCATCCATCCAAGTACAATCACACGCCTGGAAAAAGCTCTTCTGCAAACCTGCACTCTGTCCAGCTTGGTCTATTCACAGGTCAGGACTCTGCAATCATTTAATTAGCACAGAATCCCAGACCGGTTTGGGTTGGAAGGGACCTTAAAGCTCATCCAGTTCCAACCCCTGCTCTGCTCTACCTGATCTACCTTAAAGCAGAGCAGGGTGCTCAAGGCCCTTTTATTACAGAAAGGGTGCAGAAAGCTTATTAGACCACCTTTAGCTATAGGTAGAGCAGGGAAAAGAAGCCCAAACAAGAGAAGTAACACAGATTCTCCTGCTGTAGCACTAGCAAAGGAACCTACTGCAGGGAAGCCTTCACCTTATGCTGTGAAGAATCAGAAGCCAGACGGAGAACGGACATAAGCAATGTGCTGATCTACTACCATCTACCTCTGAGCCCTCAGCTGAGTGATGCCCACCACACAGAAGACATGCTCATGTGAGAAATACCACTAGTCCAATAGAAATTGCTATTAAACTAAAATAGCATGTCCAGATTCAAAGCAAAGTTCATTTTAAATGGCTCCTGACTACCTTGAGCCAAAACTCTGAGTAAACCACTCCAACCAAAACAGTGGGAAGGGAAGGGTACCTGCTTCATGAGTAACTTATTAAACTGGTGTAACTTGTTCAAGCTGAAGGAGAACTACTGGTGAAGAACTAATATGAACTGCAAGGGAAGAGGAACAGAGAAAAAACCCACAGAATAACCTCAAGAAATCAAAGTTCTGCAAAAACTGGCCAAGCTCATGACAAGGGTTTTCCATCAGCTGCTCTCTCCCTAAACTGAACCATCACAATAGCAAAGCAAAAAGGAAAGGAGCAAGCGCACCAAAGAGGGAGGGCCTGAAAGCCTGGGATGTTCTCCCACAGACAAGCAGAGAAACTGGAAGCCAGAAGGAGCAACAGTGAATGGGAAAGCCTCAAAACCCCAGGTGTGAACATCCTGCCAGGGATCTGGATGCCAGAGACTCGCAGAAATGCACCTGCAGAAAGAACTGTGGCATCTCCTAGTCCTATTGAAACAAGCTGCAGACATCTATCTAAACAAGCTTCCTGGAAGCTGGGGCTCTCCATTCAGCCCCACCACTGAACAGCCTCACCCCAATCACCACCACGATTTCCAGTTTTCTAAATAATCCTGGCCTTTACAAAGACAAAGCAGGGAATTCCCTCCCTCCATTTCTTCTCACCAAGATCCTTCTCTGACCAGTGAAGGAGTTAATGAATCTCCATCCACTGTTCCACCCTCCAGCTCTCCGCTGGCCTCAGAGGAGGAACGAGCAGGCTGTTGATCCCCACCTTCACATTAGTGCCAGCAATTATCACAAGATGACTTTATTGTGCCCGTGACAGTTGGTGACACGGACTCAGGGAGTGTTAGCAGCTCCTGCGCGCCAGGTTGCGAAACATCTGCTTGTGTGAAGGCACCCTGCTGCTCACCAGCCCAACGAGCCGGGCTTCGGCAAAGCAGCAAGAAGAAACTGCAGTGCAAGGCAAAGCATCACGGACACGTGTCTCAGCCCTACCTTGTCAACCCACGTCCATTAGTGGCCAAGTCCGAAGCAAAACCCTCTGCAGAGGCAAGGACCAGGCAGGATGGAGCTGCACAGCAGGTACCAGTACATGAACAGGCTGCCCAGGGCTGGAGGTGGACACATCTTAGGACCTCGAGAGGATGGAGCTGGCTCGAATGGAGAACGTAGAAGAGCAAAAGGAGGGAACCGAAACATGCTTCAGGAAGAGATGCAGCCCAGCTGCTTAGGTTTAACAGATACACACAGAAATACACTTTCTCCAGGGATAAAGAGAGATGCAGAGGTTAGACAAAGAGGGTAATGAGTTGTGCTCATCTGCTCTCTTCCATCCAGCCCTGAACGATGCTTAAAGAGGAAAGCGTAGGAAGCAAAGCACTTCGCTACAGGAGTCATTCACATTGTCTCCCTGAGCACTCCCTGGGTACAGCATGATTTCCTATAACCCTACATCATCTCTATTTTAGTGTGGAAACCTCAGGAAGTAACAAAAAACTCACTGTGACTTAGTGAGGTTTGTGTGGAAACATTTATTCCACCCTGCAAGGCTGCACTACAGCGACGGAAAGGTTTGATCCTTGCCTTTTGATCACTGACCCAGGCAGTTACTTCACGTCTTGCTTCTTAAGACATTTTTAATCAGAACTAATACAATTTCAGAGCAATATAGCAGATCTGAAATGCAAAGGTAAGCTTTGTGTGCGTGTGAATTCCAACAGACTTTGTATCAGCAGCTTCTTCCCTCCAGGGCGACTCCTCAGATTATCTCAAAAACAACTATTAAGCTGCAAAAGAGTGGAAGTCTGAGATTTCTTTCCCATGATCTCCGGCATTAGCCTCATCCTGCAATATTTGCGGAGGAATTTGTAGGAAAGTATCAGGGCTCAGGATGGGAAACAAAAGGTTTAAATGAAGCTTCAGGAAGATGCTACTTTAAGAAGGGAACAGCAAAGTGGTTTAAAAGACAAAGGGGTTTAGAACCACTATTGAGCAACCATGGTTCTCCTGAACACTGAACGAGCAAGTCCTGGACCTTGGACAAAAATGCCTTGCAAGCTTGGTTCTTCATTCTGGGAAGGGTGCAAGGACAAACCTCCTGCATGGTTAACAGAGAGGAAGGAAAAGGCCACGCTCTTCATCAGGCTCGGCTCCTCTCGGCTCAGTTTTGGCAGCCAGCTTTACCCATCAGATCTGGGAGCCACCTTCTCCTGCAGTACACAAGACTTTAAACTTAGAAATGAAGAGACTTCAACCCCCCAGAAAGTGTCATTCTGAAGTGCTCAACAGCCTTTAATTCATTAGGAACCTAGAGGCAGAGGGAAAAAATATGCAAAAAATACATCACATCCTTTATGAAGGGGAAGGGGGGGCAGGGGAGGGAATCATTCTTTTTATAGCACATAATCAGACACAGATATATTTCACTGGAGGAAGGGGAGGAATGTGCATTTCCTCTTTCCTTTTCAATAGTCTGATGCACAGAGGCCATCAAAAGGGTCATGAGAGAGAATGTGCACAAGTCATTCCTAAAGCAAAGAGAAGGATTGAAAACTCAACAGAAAGGGAGCACCCTTGCACCAAGGAAGGGCTTTCTACAGTTCCAGGGTCACGTTTCAACAGAATCTAAATATGGGGTGAGGAAACACACTTGGGTTTTTTACAATATAAATAGTTATTTGTAAAAGGTACTACATATGAATACAGCAATGGTGCTATTTCAATCAGGACTTCAACATGCAGAGGCAATTCCCCATTGCTCCCAACCACTCGTCCCAGCCCACCCTTTCCCTCCCCACCTCCAAACCCAAATCCTCTGCTGCTCAAACTCTCTTTCCATTGTTTTAACTATTTCTCTTGTGGCCTGGTGACATTCTGATTCCTTTATACAAGGAAAGTTCTCCACCGCATCGTGTCAGCACGGACAGGAACAAGCTCTGCAGGAGCAACACCCAAGGCTTGGAAGAACCTTGCCCAGTTTTGAACCGTTCATTGGTCTCCGTTTGGTTTTATTCCTGGACACAGTATTGCAAACATCCAAAAGTCAGGTAACTCAAAAAGAACCCGTTTCAAACAGCTCACAAAGCCCCCCACAGGAAAGAACCCGTAGCAGAGGAAGGAAGAAACCAAGGGAACTCCAAGGCTCTTCTCAAGGGAGAAGAAAAACCAAAAGAAAATGTAAAGAAATGGCTTGATTCTATCTCCACTCCTTCACTAGGACAGTTTAACACCCATCGAGTCTCTTAAGATGCTAATCTACAGTCACACAAATCTGTCCCACTTATTCCCTTTAAGATCCAGCTCTAGCATTGTTTCAAACCCTCTCCACCGAGCGATGACCACCTTGTAAAGGGGCTTAAAATCAAATCAAACCATGGTAATAACATCATCTCTTTCTGTCCAGTAATTGCAGGGAATTAAGTGGAAAAGACGTGCAGCATTCTGGCCAGCTCTGCTATGCCACGTCCCCTTCCCAACTCTCTGCTAAGGCTTCCTTTTTCTTTCCCTCTGAGCTGACAGAGGTCCACCAAAGAGAGTGGAAGACTTTCCAGTGACTTCGGCAGGGTTTTGGCTCAGGCTCTTTTACAGAGCACTGCTCCATTAACAGCTCTTTGGCCGGAGGTGATTTGCACGTGTTCAAGTGGGAGCTGCCCACTCAGTACTTTAGGATCTGGTTTTGCCTTTAATGCTCGCTCAATTTTCAGTGAACTGAGTCCAATCGAATGCAGGGTTTGCATTCCTCTTCCCCAGGAGTCATTCAAAGGCTCAGTCTTCACTTCAGGAAAGGAGGTCACACCAATCAAAGACGTTTGGGGAATTTCTTCTTTAATAGAATAAAAGAAAAACCATACAAACACCTCCCAGGCTTCTGTCATGGAATGATTCTCACACTGTGAGGAGCACAACTCAATAATAATAATAATTAATAATAATAAAAAATAAAATAAAATAAAATAAAAATTAGGAGACAAAGAAAAGAAAAAGGTTCCTATGGGAGACATGCCTACCAGAGAGCTAGAGCAAACCCTCACTGCTCTAGCCTGCCGTTGGGGAAGGGGGATGGCTCGTAAAGGAACTAACACAAGCAGCAGCAACAGAACACCTGCCAAAACGGAGTGGCATATTGGAACTGAAAGCCATGCTGATTTTTAACTAGAAAGCAACTGTGATGGCAAAGATGGGGCAGGAAGATGACAAGAATGACCAGAACTTGGCCATTTCTTCCCCAAGTCCCTTCCCAGTGACAGGGTAGAAACACGCACATCTATCACAGGTCTGTAAGAGAATTAACGGTAAGAAACACCCCAGTGCTGAAACATTTCTTTGCCCATCTTCCCCAGCTTACAAAGAAGATAGTGTTTCTTTACAAAAAGAAAAAGAACCCAGGACTTCCGAGGACATCTGCTCTTGCCCTCTCTCCCCACTCTATTTGTCACATTTCAGATGGGGGGAGAGGAGAGGATTTTGTTTCTGTTTTAAAGCCATAATCTAGAAAAATGTTTTTGTATTTCTCTTTTTTTTTTTTTGGAAACTTCTCGGTTTCCTATTTTTGATTTTTTTCTTTTTCTTTTTTTTTTTTTTAATAATGCTCATTCATAGAAAACTTCACAAAGGTGACGTCTATGTACAGGAAACACGATTCCAAAGGCTGCTTCAGTAGTCAGTGTAATAGCACCTTGAAAGACAAAAGAGTTTGACATAGTGTAAAAAGTCACTCTGTTGAATGTTAACCCTTTCCAAGCCTTGGAAAAAGGAGCGAGACCCAAAGGCCCCTTAGGACAAAGCTCTTCCAAAGTCTCCAAATGCTGTCTGAAGGTTTCTCAAGCTCCCTACTCCATTGGGTCAGCATCGTCTGGCAAAGTAGAGGTAGTGTGCAGCCAGACCAGGGTTTCTTTGCAGTCCAAACCAAGAGTAGACGAAAGAGATTCACAGCAGGCTATTGCACAAGCTTGGTCTTGGATTCCACAGTTTCCTGGTTATTTATCCACAGACTTGAAAAGGGTTAATAGAATAACTTTTATTAAATCTGCTTAAAACATGTTGCTCTGAGCTCCCGGCTGATACTGTGTCTGCAAGAGGCTCTCCATGAAGGCCAAGTAATCTGGGTTTTGTCCGTATTCTTCTGGATTCCGTGAATTCCCCAGCCGGGGACGTTTGGCTGCTCTCACTTCATCTCCCGAAAACACATCTTCCTGAGGGGCCCCAGTGCTGAGGGACTGCAGGAGACACAAAAGTACAATGGTTAGAGGCGCAGCAGGAACACAGGGAGAGAGGTGGTGCGAACGCTGGAGCATGCCTGCGTCCCAAGACAGCAGGGGCAGAGAGCGAGTGGTTTGCTTCAGAGTATTTCTGTACAACAAGCGACCTCCAAAACATGCCAAACAGCTGAAATTACAAATTCTGGCCTTCCGAAACCAAACTGGAAAGAGAAACCTGCAAGTTGCCTTCTTTTTGTTTCACAGTATCTTTCACTTCAGCTCCTGCCTTGCCAGTTCTCTGTTTATTCTTACCCTCCTCTGCCTCTTCAGGTTATTCACTCCTAGTAGAAGGCACAGAAGAAACTGGGGCTTCCCTAGTAACTTTAAAAATCAAAAGGCCCAAAGAGAACATTTGGGGATCACTGTACAAATAACTGCTTCTGCTCATCCTGCTCTTCTGCTCTCAAATAAGATGCATTTCTTGGTAGGAATTATTATCTCCTATTGCTTTGTTCCTTTGTTCTGCTGTACTACATTAAAACACTGTGAGTATCATGTCCACAGAGCATAGCTTAACACTCCTGGCAGCAGAAAGTACATGAGAAAAGCCTTAGCTTTCAAACAAGCTTGAAACTTCCTATTCACTTTCCAGCTTGCCTTTCTTTCTCTGGAACTGTTATAAAACCCAATGTCTCCACTGCAGAGATTATACTTCTTTCCAAATCCTGTGTTTCAGGGCTCCAATCTGTTGCCTTTATTATAAGCCAAGCTGAAATAAAATGGAACATTGTCCACATCTTAGAAATTAATTCTAAGGTGCTTCTTGGCCACCAGGAGTCTTTCAAGAATAACAAAGTAAATCATTAACCTCACCTCTCAGATGTCTGCCATAAGGTTCTACTGAGATAAGCAACCTCAAACAAGATGGAGAAGCCATCCAGAGCTACATTACAGAAAACATGTTACAAGTACTCTGGGGTAAAACCCTTGAAGAGTTTATGAAAGATCATCCGAAGCTGCCTCCAAATTGTCACTAGTTCTTCCACACAACTGCCTCTTACCAGGCCATTTTTACCATGTGCATCTCACAGTTCTGGTAGTGGCCAAGGATTCAACATGAATCACTGGTTTAACTTGGCACAGCAATTCATACATTCCTAAGGGAAGGCTGGACCATCCTCTTGTCATCTTGTCAAAGACAGAAGGCCAGATCCTTACCACAGGTTAACTCTGTCCTACAGCAGCTCACATGATGGACATTCAGAATGAAGAAGAACACTCTCTGTTTTCCATTTGTATAAAACCCACTTTCATCATTTGTTTAGATGAGACGGCTTTAAAAGTTAAAGCACCAGGTTTGAAAACACCCAGCAAGTCTGAAACCAAGCAAGCTATGAAATAACTCCCTACTTTCTAGGCTCAATAATTCCACTGTATGCGGTTAAAGACAGCCTGATCTTTGAGATTAAGAGCTTTATAGGTAAGAGCTACGTTCTGAATCTCCTGCTTAGTGAGAAATGGGGGTTTGGTGCCACGCTGCTAATCAGTTCTCCAGAAACCACTTAGCTATAGACCCATTCACCTCACTTCTGACGAAAGGCAGTATTCAGCCAGAATGGCAGTCCATAAAACTAAATTCATACGGTGTAAAGTGATCCGAGCATAATCTTTTAACCAGAGAAAACAAAACTCAGCCCTGAACATGCGACAGGGAAAATCATTTAAATGCTTTTCAAGCATTTCCAAAGCTTTCTTCTGCTCTATTTGGTGAATGACAAGTGGTTTTACAGCCACAGCAACTGGAGGCTGCTTTCACCTAATGTCTAAACAATATGCTCAGAAAACGTGACTGAGGACTGCAAGCCACAGCCACTTTACTGCTTCTGTTACTCTGATACCCACCAGGCGAGACTTCACTCTCTTGGGAAGCTCCTCCTCCAAGGTGTAAATATCACCACGCTTTACCATTAGTTGAGAACCGTCTTCAAACTCAACCTGTAGAGTAGGCAGAGGATGAAGTAAGAACTTGGCATCCACATTTACTGTACTCAAACAGTCCATTCCCAGACAATGATAGTCCCTTCATGGGAATACCAAGGAAGCATCAGGGGCCAGCTCCCATGGATGATTCCCTGGTTTTTGGCACTGCACGCCTCTAGGATTGCTGTAGAATGAGCATCCCTAAGCTGTGTTAAGGATGCTGAACCCCACAAGTGCTGGTTTCAGTGCAGCTAGGCACCCCTGCTGTCTTATCCAGCACAAGTGGTTTCATTCAGTGCTCCTGTGGGTCCCAAAACGCTTTTACTACACCTCCGCTCCCCACTCCCAGTCAGAGCACTGCAGATTTCTACTGATTTTTTATTCGAAGTCTGAAAAAAGTATCTTTTCACTGACAATAAAAAGGAGCTCTGTATCCAGGCCAATATGGTGATAAGAATTTCTTTCATCTCAAACAAAGCATTTTCACACGTCACAAGGAAACAACTCCAGCTACTAAAATCCACTTGTATTTTAACAAGAAACAGAAAGCCAGGTACAAAAAAAACCAGTGGTAACTCCTCACATCAAACCTTTTTGCTAAGCACTGATTATCTCATGAATTATGCATCTGATCTTCCAGCAATGTTTATTCATGAAATCGTGCACATGAAAATGTTAAAACTATTAAAAGTTTTTAAGAGATTACGATTTCCTCTGCTTAAGAATGACTACACTCTTCTGGCTAATGCAGGAGGACAAACACCACAGGTTAATATGGGATGTCAGGTTCAGAATGGACCAATTCATAAAGAAGAAAGCATCTGTGCTCTGAACAACTCCTGCCCTGCGCAGGTCTTGCAGCTCCTCAAGCTGTGCAAGCTCAGTGTGAAGCGAACAGTGGCTGGAGAAACCATGCAAGTGGGAGAACAGGCTCTGAAAGGTGAGCTCTGCTGAGCCAGTTTCAGATGTTACTGGTCCCATTCACGCTCTGGTTTTACCAGAGCAGAGTCAGAAGGGAGCTGAGGCAGACTGCTGTCTGCCATTTCCTCTACACCAGCTCAACTCCTAGTAGAACTATCAGAGTGCCTGGACCTTGTTTAAGTTCTAAATTACTGATATGGGTTGGACCCCTGTTATGAGCACATCAGAGCAAGTTACAACTTACTTCAGAGTAAGACTGTTTCTGTGTTATTTAAATATAATCCTATTCCAGAACAGCCAAGAGAGATGCACCGTAAGTATTGAAAAAGTACCTACACAGGGAACTAATGTGGAAAGCTACTCAGGCTATTTTCCCCATGGATAAGAGCTTTACTTAAAGCTAACTGTGTGATTTGAAAAACACAGACGACTCATGCATATTTTTCTGTCATCTGGCACTATCTGTGGAATAGCCTATTTCAAATTATTGTACCTCCAAGAAATCAATGACAATTTCCTGTGCTGTGATTAAACTGGAAAGCATGCATAACAATAGATCTTCATGGAACCATATATTGTACTTATTCATAACCAGGGTCACCTTAGATCACATCTTCTCTCAAGCAGTTGACATCCATTGTATACACCAAAAAGACCATTAACTGTCAACATGGATTATTATGCTCTTTGCACACAGATATTAAACACTGTGTAAAAAGGATAGAAACCAGAACCCATTTCAAACAAATAAAAGATATGGGATTTCCTTTGCCTTTTGTCCAGAGGCACTGGACAAAAAAACCTCTTAAAATAACATTAATTGCCAAATTTCAACATACATTTTTCAAAAGGATGTGCACAAAGTCTACTTTCCAAATCTATAATTTTCAATGCCTTGGTACCATTTAAAAACGGATTTAATTAAATGAGGAGGACAAGAAGAAGAAGAGGAGAAAAGATGACATCTCAGTGTTACTGTCACCACAAGTTGGAGCTGCTACTGTGTGCCATAGCTTTTGGTCCCATTGTACCATGCGGTATGTAAGTCCTGGCTTATAGTCTTCATTTATTAGTGTTCTTGCTGCTGTCATTATTATTATCATTCCCAGAAGCCCTACTGCTAGACACTCTCTAAACACACAGCTAAAAATCTCAGTCTTTGTCTCAAAGTATATGTAACCTGCATCTAGGATAAGAGATGACTGGTGGATACAGGCAGGCAGTACAAGAAACCAGAGAGCCAGTACTGGTCACCATCAAGCTTCACACAAGCATGCAAATGCCTCTCTGGGAATGCAGCACATGGGTTCTCCTCCATACTCACCTGGTAAATCTGGCTGATCTGGGCTGCAATAAACTTGGCCTTGTAGACGATTCCATCTGTCCACTGCAGTTGAACCAACTCACCCTCTGGAGGGGGTCCCAACTGGATGCAGTCTCTGCTCTAAAGACACAGGGTGAAAGAAGTCAGCCAACAAAGCTCAAGAACTAGGCAAAGCTCATGGAAGTTGCTAGATAACACTACAGGGGGTTAGAACTAGATGAGATTAAGAGTCCTTTCCAACCCAAACCATCCTAAGGCTCTATATCCACAAAACCAAGCAGGGTAACCTGCTCTGTTTCACATGGTGAATCAAAAGCACAATCAGGAAAAGAATGTATGAGTTGACAAGTCAGACCCTTCTAGACATTCCTTCTATTAAGTGAATTCCCTGTTTTGAACCACAAGTGCTTACAACCTGCTTCCCCCATGAATCACGCTTGTCAGTTGAAAAATAAGAGCTTGTTCAACCGCAAAACAAAGAAGATGCAACTTAAAACAAACATTGCTTTCTGTTAAGTCATCTGCATATAGCAAAATCACATCTTTGTGATGGAATGAAAAAACATGAAATGAGAATGTCATAAACAAGAAGAACAGTAATGAGGAGCAGTATGAGGTTTTCTATGCAAGCAGCAACTTTACTTTTTAATTTTAGGGGCTTTTTTAAGTTTTACTTCATTGTTCCACCCCAAAGCACAGAGAAGAGAAATGCACACACTGCACTTTGTACTCATTTAGAATAGTCTCCATAGAGAGCTGCTTACAATAATGCTTTCTGGGTAAACGTTGTCGCTGTATGAACCATCGTCAAAGTTTACTTCATAGAAAGTCTGTGTGGTCATGCCAATCACTTTACATCTGTAGTAGAGTCCATTCCGGTTCTTTGTGATCACAGTCTGCCCAAGAGTCACCTCCCTTCGAAAAGGGATCTGTGGGATAGAGAAAAGGGAATCGTTTGTCATTTGCAATTATAAAAGCTGCGGCAAAAATATGGGAGCAGAGAAACTGCTCTACAATCAACCCCCCAACCACCAAAAAACCCAACTCCAACCCCACAGACATATGTTCTGGTTAGCTGCTTTGTGTTTGAAGCAGGTGATGGACACAACATAGGGCCAGTCATCCGGCTCCATGGGCACGCCAGCGGCATGCGCGCAGGTGACGTGGAAGGAAGTGGAGCAGTGCTCATAGGAGCACTGGATGCAGGCACCAGACACCTTCTTCATCCGTTTCCGACAGTACACACATTTCTGCAAGGAAACACAGGTCAGGGTTATGCCAGCAGCAAGCAGCAGCTCCAACACAACGTATGGCACTGTTACTCTACATGGCAGAAGTCTGTAACATTCCCCTCTTCATGGCCTCTCATTCACTATTACACGCTTGAGATGAATAGGCATTTTACTTGTTAGAATGAACAGCCCATATAAATAAGATCCTGAGGGCTATTATATGCCCACGAATCTGACTATGCAGCCATGTAATTTATCTGTTACAAAGAAAGGGTTTCCACACATCAGGAGGAAAGAAGAAACAGATTCTTAGTGTCCCATTTCCAGATGAGCATCTCCAAAGCACACCACGCCGGCTTGCAGCAACCACTGCCCTCAGGACTGACCCCTGCTTCTCCCAGTCCGTCCACTCACCTAAACATGAATGTCCTATAAACATACTGGGATACTATGAATAGCAGGCTCTTTTTCTCTCTCCTGCATCTGATATTAAACAGAGCCTTTCTTCCCCTATTCCACCCTCCATGGCCTCTCATTCACCTCGCTCCCATTAAAGCAGTGCTCAAAGTATGCAACATTACACAATACATGACCTAAATTTTAAGATCCATATGAATTGCTACATCCCATGGGATCCGAAACGTAACATAAGCTGCCTGAGATCACACAATAAGACAATACAACCCCCAGAAATACAAAGTCACTCTGCTTCTAGAGCTGAGCTACCTTTAAAATGTACCCTCAAAAATAAGAGGAGTACCACATTATCAGCTATGCAGTGAACTAAAATAAGAATGACCACATTTCAGTGTTAGGCTTTATGTTACCATAGCAAAGAGCCAAAGCCAAGACAAATAAAAGACCATTCCTTCTCCACAAAGGGATTTCTCTTCCTTGAAAGCAAAACATGCTAAAGAAAGGGGATGGATTCCTCTTTATTTCCATGCAATGTGCCCCCTCCCTGACCGGGGTCTGCCCCACAGGTATCTGAACTGAGCCAAATTCACTTCCTGTGAATTAACCGAAGTCACTAAGTTTACACCAAAGATTCATTTGGCTTTTTTACTTACACTAACAAAAGGCAGGAAATTCAAAGGCAGAGCCTCAGTGTTGCCAGAGCGTGGGGTTTAGTATTTAATAAGCTGTGCCTTTATCGCTCTGTAAACCCTCTTCAAAAGCCAGATAAGCACCACAGCAAAGTGCACAGCAGGAACACGGCACTGAAAGCAAGTCAATAGCAATGAGATCTCATTATTAAACTGTCAATACCTAATTCTCCTGCCGGCAGGGACAACTGCTGATCTACAGTGTGCTCAATACTGCCTCACAAGGGAACATTAACCCTCCAGTATCAGGAATCTGCCTTTACTGATGCAAACAGGATTCTTCCAAGCCAAAAGGATTAACATGCATCTCGTGACACCCCAGTGGTGAGAAAAACTCCTTATACAGGCAAAAAGAGCTACACCAACAGAATATTCACAGCAAATATGATCAAAAGATAAGGAACAATGTGAGCTACAGTGAGAATGAAATGCAAAAGAGGGTGGAAGGGGTGAAGAAGTCCTGATCCCTGGCAGTGTCCAAGGCCAGGTTGGATGGGGCTTGGAGCAAGCTGCTATAGTGGAAGGGGTCCCTGCCCGTGGCAGGGGTTGGAACTGGATCAGCTTTAAGATCCCTTCCAACACAAACCCTTCTGGGATTCTACTTATT
>JAVHNF010064813.1:47054-63480 GCA_034783455.1 Micropsitta finschii
TAAAGCTTTTAAATGTGTGCTTAGATCTGCCAAATCAAACATTCACTTAAGTAATTAACAAATTCAGCACTCCATCTTGAATTTGGTTTTAAAGAATTAAATAAAAGAAACTCATTATTAGAAATTATCTGGTCTGGATTATATGGACAGCAAAGGCAGTTTTAGAGCATTATAAAAATGATTCAGTTAATGTATGGGCACCTTGCAACCAAAAATAGAGATTTGGATGAACTAGATGGAATCAACAAAGAAGTCAAATTCGCAGGTAATTGCAATAGATGGACATCTTTGGAGCTGTATTCCCCACTCTGCTCCAGATCCAGTTGTGTCAGGCTGGTTGCAAGAGAAGTGCTGGCTGCGATCCAGATTTCAAAAAGCCGTGTCCATAAGCTGGAGAGGAGGAGAGATGACATTCCTCTACTGCCTCCTTGTACAGCCTGGATATGCAGGGAACATAAAAGTGGTTATGCAGAAAGTATTAAAAGTGGGGAAATTGCTAGCAAATCTCAACAGCAGTGGTTTTAATATCTGTGCTTGAATTTCCTTACCAGCAAGTGTCTGCAAATCAGAACAAATCAGCTCTTTCCTATGAGATCTTTCCTAGCTTTGGTGTTATTCATGGTGGTCTCCACAGTTTGAAAGTAGGTTGTTTCAATGTATTAGGTCTAATGTAACCTTGGTATAAGTGCTGTGATGTGAAATAAACTTATGTTAGCAATGAATTCAGACCATTTTTATTAGAAATGAATAGCGCAGAGGTTGTCCTCGGGGTTTCAGGCAACCGCTACAGTGATCAGTTTGGTTGTTCTAATATAATAAGCAGATATTGATTTTAGTTGAGGTGAACACCAAGATTTACTGTCTTGAAAGCTAAAATATTGACTGAGGGAAAACCGGAGTCAATATTTACCTTGAGGAAGAATAAATCTTGATGTTCACAGAAATATAAAGTTGCTATGATTTTCAGAAACGTTGAACCTTGTTCTAGTTTACTCTGCAGGTGCTCATCAGAAAAGCTACCTGAAGAATAGGTATGAATTTCTTTTAATGAATCACATCAGTTTAGTGAATGTACTTCTTTCTATATGCCCTTTGCAAGGTCAGTATTATTCCTGACGAATATTTAAATAAGTAAGTTGCAGAACATTATAAATCACAGCACAATTCATGGTGGTTGGATATTTGGACTTTTCATCAAAATGCAAGTATCAGCTATTAAAAGAGAAAATAAATAAATTAATGTTTTCATGTTTTGTTGAAGTAACTGTAGATATCAAGATACTTTCACAAGGACTCAGGAATGAATGGAAAGATGTGGAGCATGGCTGTGCATGGCATAGCCAATGCTCCAGAGCAGAGTGAAGCCAGAGAGTTTTATGTCCATTAATACTGCCCTAGCTTTATAGGGCTGTAAGGCAGTCACAGAAGAGTTAAAGAATTAAGTCATGTTTCCTTATGAGGCTCCATTAAGCAATACAAGTGAGTCTTGTGTAAAAGGATTTTTAGTTCATCGTTACAAGTGCTTGTAATGAAGAGGATGCATGCTGGAAATGTCAGATGATCCATAAAGAACCACTGCTGCAAGAGTTATCCCTCTCACATCCCACTGCTCCGTCACTCCACCTGAATAATGACTGCTTTTTACATTCACATTTGTGTACAAAACCCATTTGCACAACAGAGAAATAACTCCAGAAGCAGAGAGATTCTTCCTAATCTCTCATCCAGGCCCTGCCTGGGCTGCCTGCACTAAATAGCTGCACAGTTAACAAATACATCAATGCTAACCAATGCATCACTGCTCCATCACCTTTCTGTCCCACACTCCAAACCATCACCCAGCTGACTTCTGTACAAAACAAAAGCAGCAAAAGCACAATTTATTTTGCAATAACACACTACAGTGATGGGCCATTAACTAACGTTAAGATTAATTGCTCTGAGCTAATGCATCATCCATTACTAATCTCTCAGATGAGGCTATACAACTAAATAACAAGTTGTAGCTGGACTTGGATTAAAATCTTTGTAGAGTCTCCCCTTGCAGTCATGATCATAAAGAAATGCTTATTCATTTCTAAAAGATATTTCTTGATAGAAAATAAGAAATGTTGGAAAGAAAGACAAATCAAACTACAGATGAACAAGTGAGCAATACATCAGCTTCCTCCCAGTTATCACACCCCTTCACACTCCCACTATGCAGTACTTTCAAGAAAAGAAGCTTTCAGGTAGTTTAGATGTGACTGCGACGTAGGTAAGTGTCCTAGGCTCTGCCCAGCACAACAGTACACTCCTAGAGAGTAAAGGGTAATCACAACAAGGGTAATCTCAGTGCCAAAGCACTGTACCTCAGAAGACATCCAAATGATTCAGGTTCCTGGTGCACTTGCTGGAAATGAGAGAACATTACCTCCACTCTTGAGTACTTTATGACCTCGCATAATGTTGTTCTGTCTACTTAAAACCTTTTTCTTTTGGGCTCTTGTTCACACTCTCTACAGATAAAAGACACCTACCAGCTTCCACCTCTGCTCTGGAATAGCACTAATGTCCACAGGATGACGCTCTATTACATTGAGAAAACGGGCCTCAGGGACAGCAATAGCACAGATTATATGGACCCACCTGGAAAAAAAGTGAAGGGACAAATCAGAGTCTAGCACTATTTGAATTAAATACTCAAGAGGGCATTTAACATTTCTCTGACTCCCTTAGTATCAAGGCATATTTATGGCAGTTGGCAGCCTTGACAACATTACCAACTGATTGTTAATCATGGCTGCACACAGTAAATGTCTCCGAACAACAGGGATCAATCTTCTCATGCATCTGATCTTGCATGAAACTAAACATTCTCTGAAGAGACTTTTCTCTGAGAAATAACCAAATTCAACAAGTGTTCAGAGCCACATTAACCTCTGCTATTGAGAAGCTTGGTGCAGAGTGGAAGAGAGAGTTAGCCAAGCTCATCCTGCCAAGTCCGTGAGTAGCAGTTACCTCCATTAAGCCAAAACTAACTGCTACACTGAGCATCAAGGCCAAATTCACAGCATTACAAGATTAGAAATGGAAGTATGCAGTATGGAAGGAAAAACATACCGCCCATCAGTGGTCATCTGAAGAGCTCCTCCCCTGAGATTACACAGGCAACATTCCTGTAGGAATAAAACTCCTTCAGAACTGGACCAAAAGCCCCTGCTACGCTGTCTGTCTATCCCAGATAATGACACAAAGGCAAACTGTACCCACCCACTCCCCATCTCTGTCCCAAGAGGATGGACACTTACCGCTGCCCACGCATTGGCTGAGCACCGTGAGCAAGACCAACTTTCATTCACCAAGTCTGGACGTATTCCGTAACAGCCTGAAAGAAACCAAGTTATAGCCTTCAGAGTTGTGCCAATATAGCTGTAGAATTGACTTGCTGACTCTTCAATTCAAAAGCATCTCTGGAATCAGGTGTAGCATTTAAATCACTACATTCAAGTGTAAGCTCAGAACAAAAGGCAGAAGGAAAGTCATCTTTGGGAAGCAGGGAAGATTTTGGGACCAGCAGGCTTAAAACTGAACAAACCAGAAAACCACACACAGGTAACCCTCAGTATTTTTCCCCCTCTTGTGTAAGGGCTACAACAGCAGTACTTTGACTCCTTAGGGAAGAACTGGGCTCAGAAGTGATGCTGCTACTGCTGGAATGCACTCACACATTAAAACAGATAAGACCAGTGAATTTTAGCATGATTGAAATAGTCATCTTTGCTAAGTGGCATTATAAGGAAGGACAAACCCAGTAACATTGCAAAGAAATTAAATACATGCATTTCACGTATTTAACAGTATTTAAACTAATTTCTAGTTATATTAAATGTTAGAAACATCTGACTTTATAGAGCATTTATTACTGTAAAACGCAAGCACCAAATCCTCCTACATACTTCTCTGCAGCACCAAAATAGGAAAGTGGTATTATACCCATGATAAAGGCAGGGAAGCAAGACAAAGAAAAGCCCTTAAAATGCTGGAGAAGGCACTGAGGTTTGCCACTGAAGACAATGGAGGAAAGACACAAGAATAGTTTTGAAGATGTGGATCTACACAATTCCCATGAGCTCACAAAGCAAGCGGAGAACTAAACACAAATTGCTGGCCAGCATCCTAAGTACCACAAAGCTCAGCCCACGGCCTGTACGTATCCTAACAAAACCAACCGTAATATTTCAGGTGGGAACAAGTCTCAAATGACTGAATTCATCTCACAAAAAGTTACTCAGAAAGCACTGAGACTGCCACAAGAACCTGATATATAAAAATCATCCACTTAACCAGATAAACATTACGTCCAGGAAAGTCAATAATATAGATCCACAGCTGTTGGCTGCATCTGAAGTCTCTTTTCATCATATGGTGAATCAAGAAAGCAGATTCAACCCTGTCTCATTATGTACTTGCCAACACCTCGGAAGTCCAGAAACCTTCACAAATCTTTCCTCTCTGCCTGTCCTTGCTCCCAGTGTAACCCAGCACAGCTGGCTGAGAGCACTTCTCCAGAACAAGCAGGCTGCCAACTGGTTTTACAGCATGCTGCCAGCTTAACCACAATACAACTCAACACTGCAATCCTGTAATAAAAGCAAATGGATTCTCTGCAGCAAAGTCAAAGGGATATTGCAGTCTAGAAGTACAAACAGCCACGAGGAGCAACAAGACACTGGAGACTACATCAGACTAGATTTAACTTCTATCCTGTCCTTAAGGGTAGAGCACAGCCAAAACAGAAAGCTAAATTCCAATACACCCTGTCTGAGACTGCAGATGAACATCCTGCCCACATCCCTCTGTCCCTAAAGAGAATTTGGCCACTGAAACCATATGGATAGACTGGACTATTGAAAACACTGGTGTACAAGATGCAGCAACTCTGTTCAGATCACTAAAGAGACTGCAATTTGTGCACTGAAAGCAGTCTTTATCCTCATGCTCATTCTGCATCACCTGAGCCAGAAGTGACCACAATCACAGATGCAGTACAGAAATAACAGTTGCATTCTAGCTCTCCACAAGCAACAGTCATGCCAAGCTGCACGGTGACCCACAGGCTACAAAATGGGAACAACAAGGGTAATTCCAGCTGATGCAAGTCAAATAAGATCCCTCATCTGTCAAGATCAAACACCTGAATCACTATTCAGTGACAGGTATAGCAAGCATGTCAAGAAGGAATTCAAATCTAGGCAACATACAAAGAAACACATTTCTCAATGGCCAAAGCGCTTTGGTGAAGAAGGAAACACTCACTAGCATGAACCTGCAGGCAGCATTTGGCACAGGATATCAAGGGACTGGTTCCATCTTCTCCAATATAGGAATTTGAAGGAAGCGGCTCCGTGTTTTCTCCACTTGAGGTAAAGCACATCTCCGGGATCAGAGGCTTGGTCTTCTGTCCACACTTGGAAAGGTGGACGAAAGAGGAGGTCTCTGCTACAGAGACCGGGACAGCTTCTTTATCCATCTGTAAGGACTTGAAGAGAAAACATCATCAGATGGAATCGCCTCTTTCCTGGTCACAGTTGGAACTTTAACATCAGAGCACCCCCTCGCAAAAAGTGCACCAATAATGAACTTGAATCCTGTTTTCTCAGGCACACCCCCAGCCCTGCCTTTTCCTTCCCTCTCTTCCTTAGGTCTGCACTGGGATCTGTGATTTATTCTGAAAACTCAAAGAAACATCAAAATAAGGGGAAGCCTTCCTTGGTTTTCTTCTGTGAAAATGGGAATTCCTGAACTGCAGCTGAAAACACCAACAAACTATCAATAAAAGCAAGACCTTCCCTTCCCCTCTCCCACCCTTTTGCCATCCTTCCCTACTCTTCCTGCCAGGGTATCTCCTGAAGGGCATTTCAAGGTTTCTGGTAGGAGACCCAAGTTAAAAGCAACAGATTAAACCAGGCCAGCTGTACCCAGTCTTCCTCACAACCATTATAAAATACCCAGCAATCAGAACAGGTATTTTATTTTCAGTCTGTGTAATAAATCACAGGATTTTATTGGGGGGGGAGGGGAAGTGGGTTCTGCTTTTCTCAGGAAAAGCTTCCAAGACATATATATATATGCATCTAAAGCATATATTCCTAGTGGACACACAAAGCCAAATCTGGCTCTATAAACAGGCAAGAACAAATCAATACACAACTGAACAAATAAGTCGTTCATCTGACAGATTTTGCCTTTCTGCTCATAACACATCCCAAAGCACATTGGTAGTTTCTAAGAAATGATGTATGTGCTTACTCAGGAAGTTTGTATTTTGTTGCTTGTTTGCATATATTCAGAAGTCTGGGAGATGGAAACTAGAGTGATCACATGCCCAATAAGGCATCTTTTCTCTGCATCAAACAGTGGGTGCAGTGGAAAGCTCTTTAAATGGGAGTTAAGAAATGAAAGCAGGGAAAGGCAGAGAAGCCAGGGAAGAGAACAACAAAGGCTCCATCCACTGCCTCAGCCAAATCCAAACACGCTTCTTTGGGTCTCATTTCATTATTCTAGAGGTGTTCACCAGAACTTAGCCAGTTCCCACCACGCAGCACCCACCACGGACATGGCCACCTGAGCAGCATCAGGAATTACCTGGTTATAGGGGTAAAAGAGGGTACAGACAGCACAGTATGGCTCGCTCAGGGCAGCAGCTGCATTGAATTTTCTTTCAGCTGGGAAATTAGGTACTTTATTCTTCCACTGGAGGGAAATTAAGGACTTCAAAGCCTCCGGGTCACTCATATCTTCCTCTCCAGAAAATGGAAATGTTTCTAGAAAATAAAAATAAGGATCCTGGACAGTCAGCAGATGCAAACCAGTGTAGAGACAGGAGAGACAACATGCAGCAAGATAGGGTCAAACAGCTCATGTGTTGACAACACATGGAGTGCAATAAAGAGCATTCAACTCATCCATGTATGCCTCAAGTACTTCCCTAAACTGATGTAATCTCCACTTTACAGGGAGGGTAGGAAAGAGAGAGACTGATGACCTAATGGAACCAGCCATGAGGAAGAAGAAGGAATAGAATCCAGATTTAATGTCTCTGTAACTTTCCACTTTCTGGCTGCAGAAACCTACTATATCATTTTAATGAAACCAAGTTCAAAATGTGTGATTCAAGTGCAAGGAAATCCTCCTTTCTTTTCTCCAACTGGGAGCTGCATTCCCTGGAAGACACAAATGCAGCTCCCAATTCCCACCTGTCAGCAGCAAGTCTGCTTCCACCTTCCCAAAGTGCACCCCATATCTGATTCTGCAAACACAGATCTTGGCTATGAGATACCTTGGGTTCAAGTTTTCATTATACTTTCCTGTAGCTGCTTCAGAGCTACTTCCATCAGTTCACCCCACTAAACCATCCATCACCACTCCTCTCCTGTCAGAGCTCTGATAGCTACCGCCTGTGCTAATTACTTTGCTAATTCTTTGTTTCTATAAAACCTTTAAAAGGCCTTTGGCATTTTATGATGAAACTTCCCCAGAATCCATTCATGTCAGTTTGTGGGTCCAAGTTTCCTGCCATTCCTTATTAAGGAATCGTGAATCATTACAAGTGTTCAAGAAATGCTCCACCCAAGACAAATGTAAATCACTCCTTGCACTGTTCATCTGCAAAGGTTCCAAAAGATCAGCTTTGGCCAAGGCAACTAAAAACATCTTACTGCAACGCTATCAGCACATAAACCAAAGAGTTCACTGCTTCACTGGTCTTTACTGGAAGCATGCACTTAGTGTTCTGCTCTCAACAAGTCTGAGGCTCCTCCTCACTCCTACCTCCCTCTTAAGATTTTCAGGCTCTGAGGTTATCGGAAAGGATAAAAGGAACTTGTAGTAAAAACCAAACCACATGTTAGTCAAGGCACATCAGGAGACAGGAAAGGATTTATGATACCAGTGAAATCAATGGAACTGACAGCCTAATCCAGAGTGACAGACAGAGAGAAAAAGGAAATGACTGTTGTGTGTTATCATCGCCTTCCCTCATTCCAGGATGGATTTTAGGTGACAGTGTTCAGGATGGCTCCTACATTTCAAGCAAATTACATGCAAATAGAAAAGTCAAACAATCTGTCTCAACTGAATCTTAGTGCAGCATGTGCATTCCCTTCATTTCCATGCTCACTCTTCCTCACTGCAGCCTCCAGCTCATCCTTCTACCTTAGTCCTGAAAAAGCACGGAGTGAAGAAAGCTGCTGCCATTCCCAGGCTGGGAAGGGAAGAACACATTTGATCAGATTTTACCCAACAGTGCTGTAAATCAGCCCTAAAAAATGCCAGCTTCCCCAGAAAGCTGCTCCTGAGTCAGGCAGCAAGGTCCCTGTACACCATCCAACAAGTCAGAACAGGGAAAAGGATCTTTCTAACCAGGATCCTCCAGCACAAAGTTTGCTGCAAGGTCTCACACCAGAACAGGGTAGGCAGTCTCAACTGCCGTTCACTGCCTCACGTTCCACATATGCAAGACAACGAATGCGGCATCCCTGCTAAGGAAATGGAGTTAAGCATGGACAGAATAACCCCTTCCTACACAAAGTCTCTCCAAAATCACTGGCTATATTCTCTGAAGCCGAGTGAACAAGAAAGATGTCCTTTTCTATATGAAGTGGTAAGTATCTTGAAAGCAGGGACTGCCAGGTACACCTTCACGTACCTGCCCCCAGCATGCAACAGCTTCTTACTGGGAACTTCTCTGTATTCTGAGTACTTTATAATGCAGGCCAGACCCAGAAGTGGTAAATTACACCACGCAACCACTTCATGCAGACTGTTGGGGCATTCTAAGTGATTGGAACATGGGAAAAGAAAAACCAGGGATGTGCGGTTAAGCACCAACGTTCTAGTTCTCATTTATGAATCTGCCAAGAGAAGTTGGACCCCAACATTCACACTAATTAAAAAGCCAACCAGAGTTAGAATTCACTTTCCCGCTATACCTACGAGCAGACCTAACTTCCACCACCCTAGGAGGTGAACAGACCTCATCTTAATGCAGTATCCAAGAACGAGCTTTTACTTTAAGGTGTTATTTTCTCTGAACTCATTTTTTTCTCCTTTTTGCCCAAAATACTGCCTCATTCTGCAGCCAGCAGAATCTTTTTCTTGCAAGAAAAAGCAAAATCATCTTCTTGAGGGAAAAAAAGGGGTAGGAAGTGAGAAGGGACACCTCCCGTGGATGTGGATTCCAGCTGGGTTATCAAAATGGGAACATGCTGCATTTTCTATCAGTTAAGTGTAACACAAAACATTTCAGGCCATCCAGTTCTGTTAATGGCTCCGTCACTTTCTCAGCTCAGACAAGACACTGGAGCATTCAACATGCAATGAACATTCCTGTGCACTCACCCTCATCGCTCGAGGTCTCCTGTTTAACCACCGACAGTGGGGAACGGGTTGGGGGTTTGCCCAGGGGATGACGACGACTCTTCTTTATCTCCATCTTCATTTTTGAGAAAGCAGAAGCAGTCTGTAACAAACCAGAACAAGCTCGATGGGAACCCCAGCACATCTTGGCAAGCAAAGGAGAGAATAGGACAGCAGAGGCTGTATCCTTGTCAGTAAAGGTTCTTGAATTTACACAGCAAACTGCTCACCGCCTTTGGCTGCGATCAATAAAACCTTGTGAGCCAATTATTGTGGTAGATAAAGCCAATGCTATCTCTTGAGATGTCACGTAAAGGCAAACTACAGTGTTGCTTAAAATCAGAGCAGCCTCCCACCAGCTTCAAGCCTGCCAATTCCATTAGTTTATGAAGTCTGATCAATCACGTCAACAGAGAGGAACTGTAGCACAGAAATGATGTACAGAGTGCACAGGACCAGAAGCATTTAACGAGAACATTAGTGTGCTCCATGACAAGCACAGTCACATTGTGCTGTACCCACTGCCCCTGTAACAGCGAGCACTCCAAGTACTGCAGCCTAATCACAGGGCTCACAGTCTGCTTGGTGCGAGGCACTGAGCACATCACAGGTGAGCTCCCTTGCACTAGGAACTGACAGTGCCACGTGCTTTGCTTCACAAACATGAGGATAAGCAGCAGTGCTGCAGCATTAAGAATGAAATCCAAGAACATTCCATGTTAGACAGGAGTGAGCAGAAATGAAGGTACTTACAGCAGCACAGCAAAGCAGTTTTAGCCTCTCAAATCTGCAGTCATTATGTCTTTGAAACAGTGACATGAAAGGCAGGATCTGTGCCATGCTGGTAAAGCAGTGCACATCTCTCCCTGCCCCCACAAATCCTAACTGCTTTGCCATTCCATTGGCTCTTTCAGCAGCATCATGCAGGAAAACAAGAGCTGCATCACATTGCTCTGACTTGTTCCTAAGTCCTAAACATTTTCCTCCTTCCTATTTTGGAAACTGTCTTCAGGCAAATACTCCCTAAGGAAAAGAGATGCCCGAGACAGATCACGTGCCATGAACTGTGTTGTCCATGGAAAAGTTTTCTGCCAACTTTTCCAATGCTAGATTCTCATGATGGAGAAGATTCCTAGGCAACACCACATAGCAGGCCCGCACTCGGAAGCATAAGGCTCATGCTGGAGAAGTGCAAAGCACATCAGCTCAGGAAGTCAAAAACAAGGGAGAAGAGCTATTAAAAGGTTGGTGCAATCAAAGTTCCCCCGGGGACTGTTTGGTTTTACCACTCTCAGGAATTCAATGCTCTGCAGCAGCAGAGGTCCCCTGCCTACTGCTTGAGACGATCATTTCAGTAGTACCTGTACTACTGTACCACAAAAATTGATTCTGTAGCCTTCGCAGACAATAACAAGTTTGATTTATCAGCTAGCATCAATGCAACAATGGACTGAACAGTGAGAAAATAACCCATCTCTTCCACTAAACGCACTCTGGCTCACCAACACAACATCATCCCGCTGGAGGCTCAAGCACAAGTCATCCTCTCCTTCCAAGTTTGGTCCTCAAGTGGTTGCTTAAAACGAGCAAATCTTCTTGTTACTTCCTTCCCCACACATACCTGTAAATCACTGACTTCTGCAGCAACCTCTCTGTTTTCTGCTTCTGCATTCTCCTCCTCCTTCCCAGAGATTTCCATAGGGACTGCCTGCTCCTGCCAACTCGGACTCTTCTGCGTGGCAAACTGCTCGAAGGCCTGCTGGCAGGACATGCGCTCCTTGTCAAACACCACCTTTTTGGTCCGTGGAACCACATAAAGCATGGGAATGATCGGCCGAGGTTTAAAGTCATCTTCCTCAACTGGTGCCTCCAAGGGCTGGATGATGTTGAGGGGAGTTGGAGACAAGCTCTTCCCTGCTGCGGTCGAGGTGGGCACTGCTGGAGGCACTGGTGGCCGTGCTGTCGATGCCTCACCCTCTGCCAGCGGCTGCTGGGCTGCAGGAGGTGGTGGCAGCGGTGGCTGCTGCTGCTGCAGAGGAGCAGGAGGCGCTTGTAGATGGTGCTGGTGTTGGTGGAAAAGGTGCTTCCTCTTCCTCTCCCCTTTCACCTTTGGAGGACGAGCCTTCGCTTTGCAGTCACCTGTTTCAAGACAAAGGCAACATTTAGTTTCACATGCCAACAGCTCCTGGCATTTGGTACTTTTCTCCCTTCATCAAAAAGCTTCAACTCTGGGCTACCAGATTCCATCTTGGTATTATAGCTCCTTCCAAACAGGCAGACTGAAGCCTGTAGACAAACTCTGTTGTACTTCACCACTGACTTAGAGAAGCCCACTTTAGAAAGACAAGACCTGTGTCGTTTCTATGGAATCTCTGACTGGAGCGGAGTTGCCTGGAGGCAGAAGATCTAAACCCTCAAGAAACCCTTAAGAAGACAAAACCCACATAGCCCTCACTCTGTATTTCAAGTTTTCTGCCTCAGCAGTCCCCAAAATGGGGTGCGCAAAACCCTCCAAGGGGCTGCAGGAGGAAAATGTTTTTGATCCATTAATAAAATAAAATGTATTTCTGAAATAGTGTTTATTTCATCTTTCCCTCATCCTTTCTTTAAATCTCTATTTTTGTGTATGTTTTATAATAGACATAAAGAGATGAGCACAGGAATAGCTATAAATAACAACTCTATTATAATGCTATCTAAAATTCTAAATACTAAAGAAGAATAGAAAGAAAAATAGATCTACATGTATGAGGAGGTGTGCTCTGAAGTTTTTGGCTGATAAGGGGGCACACACTGTTCTAGTCACCAGTTTGCTCCAGTGTCTGAGCCACCCCCATTTCCTCCTCCCTCTGTGTGCAAGCACCGCTCTTATCTGAGCATTACTGCGTGTCGATGCATTCACCAGCCCTAGGAAATGGGGAATTGAACAAAGATACCTGAATCATTGTTACCAAAAGATTTCCACTCTAAGGTCTTTTCAAAAGACGCCTTTAAAGCACAACTCAAGTACAGCATTGAGCTAAGCCTGTTACAGACACAGTGCCAGCAGTGGTTACCGAGATATCCTTTCCAGCACCCTTGTTTGTCCTTGTTTCTCCCAGCTTACTGTCATTCATCTTATCTGCATAGCACTGCAGGTCTCTTACATGGCTGTGACAACAAAAACACTTCTTGAACAGATAAGACATCTCGGTGTTTTTACCAGAGGCAGTAATGACCCATAAAAGCCTTTCCTGCCTATCTTCCCAATATAAATCTGTTAAAGGACCTCTATACACTGATTTTACAGCAGTAATTAGGATTCCTACAGGCCACTGAGCGAAGTTAGGACAGGAGATGCCTTCACATCTCACTTTATTCCATCTAGAATGATGGATGTTCCCTTTGCTCAACACTTCCCTCACTTCATGAATGAAGTTATCAGTTCACTCAACAGGAAGTGAATAATAGATGCTCCACAGACAGATGCCAGTGCTTAATTTATTTCATAAGAGATTGGTTTTCACCTGCAGATGCTATGACTAGATGAGACTTCTGCAAAAGGTCATTTTCCCTCTAACGGGGTGGGGAGGAAAACTGCTGATGATAAAAGACCGTTCACCCTAATCATGACCAATTCCAACCTTGGCGAGACTCCTCCAGCAAGAACTAGCCCAAAGCTGACCAGCCAACCCAGTGAACAGAAAACCAGACAAAGCATCACACATGATGAGGTAGCTGCAGGAGAAAGGGCTTCAAAAGAGAAGGTGAATAATCCCACACTACATGCTAAAATCCCTGCTGGAATCTCCTTCATTTCATTCCTATCCAGAAGTCTGCACTGATGACTTTATTTACACTCATTTGCAAAAAGGGAACAAGCCCAGCCCAAATAGTTGTTGCTGTACTTGTGTAGGCAGTCCCTCAGATAAATTGGTTTGTTCTGTCACAGAGAAAGGAATATTGAATTTCCTTAGAGAAACAACAATATTGAATGAAAGGCAAATTGGATGTTTCCCCAGTCGCACAAAATCAGATCATATTCACTCCCTGTACACTCCAAGAACTCTCTACCCAGCAACAAAACAAAAGCCATTCACCAACTCCATTGACTTCTAAATGGGTAATTTGACAGCAGCTGGCGTGTAGAACTTTGAAACAAAGTTTTTGCATTAAGGTGAATGAAGGAGTTTGCAAGCAAATCCATAAAACTAAAAGCCAGGAAAAAGGAAGGTAACATTCCAAGTCCCTCTCTGGCTATCATGAAAGGGACCTTTATGCACAAATGGATGTGGTAGGTTAAAAGAAGAATGCCTCTCAGCTGCCCTGCTGCTGAAGAAGACACACACACACACGTAGCAGAGCAGTAGTGATGATGCTTCTTCATGGGGAGACTTGCTTGTCTAGCGACAATGTGAAACGCTACAGGGAGCTCGATGAACCTGCAGGTGTACAACCCCTTTAAGGGGAAGGGGTGTCAAGATGAAACTGTAATAGACTCGTGAGAAGCAGACAGTAGGATGTAGACAACCAGAGAACTCACTGGTATTTAACTGCTGTATTGCACAAAGAACCTTGTGTATTTGCTCGCAGCCACACTAAGCACCAGACCCCTCCAAAATTGCAAAGCAAACAGCCCCATTCTAGTGACACTTTCGGCAGTGGTGCTGAAAATAAGTTTTTCCCTCCTGTACTAACAGTTACAGATCTCTTAACATGTAGTCTAAGTGTACGATTTGGAACCTAGTCAGCTAGAACAGGGCTTTTATTGTTCCTCTGCCATTCTAATGATCTCAGATCTGTCCTCGTCACTTATCTCTTGTCTCTGAAGGGATATCAGCATTTTCGGGCCATTTATTACAAGCACCAACTGTTAAGACTTGTACAAGAGACAATTTAACACACTGCTGACACTTCCAAGCTTAGGGCAATAGAAATTAACTATCTGCACTGTGCCACTCCTACTCTGTACAACAATGATTTTCGAACTCCTTATTTCCCATGAAAAGATAAAATTCAGTGTCTAGCAAAGAGACTCTGGAACTGAACAAACCCCTCAGTTCTTGTCCCAAGGCTTCCACAGATCTCCTCCCAGATCATTATCAAGGTTCTCTAAACAGTTTGCAGCATCACTTTTCTCCAAGCACTAAACAAATAATGGATATATACAATAGATGAAAATGAATTCGCCAGTGTGTATGAAATGCTTGAGAGTGCCTCAGAGACAGAGTGCCTCACAGACACATCAGCTTGGCCACACACATCAGGGGGGAGAAAGCATCATTCTGCCAGCAAGAACTGCGACCTTTCATACACAGGCAAGGAAAAAAAACAGGTACCTCAAGAAGAGCCTCCAGGTACCACAAGGAGCCTCCAGCCTCCAAGGCTGAGGTCAGGCCTTTGGACTAATCATATGCAGAAGGAACCAGAAAGGACTGGGAGCTATCATGGATTGGTATTAACCTCAGCCATGCAAAGAAAGCTGAAAAGCTTCCCTCCTTCAGCTAAGCCTTAAGAAAACCAAAGCTGCAACTTGGACTCATGCAGCAGCTGTGGATCCCACACAACCTAAGGCTGATTTGGTTCGGTCTCTGTGGGAAATGGGGAGGGAGAGAAGGAAAGATTAATTGCATAAGGGAGTGCACTTTTCATTCCTACAAAATATATTTATTTGTTTCTCTATGAAACATTTTAAAGCATTCCTCCCCTAATATATGTGTTTTACAAACCTGGAATAGTTTGGGCAGAATTTTCAAGCCCTGCTAAGAAACCTATTTGCACGGAATCCTTAAAGAGAGGGGGAAAATCAGTGGCTGTTGTAAATGATGGTGTATTTCAGTGAGCATAGTTTTAATACTGGGAACAATTCCACTACTATTTCAACAGAAACAAAGAGCAGCAGACAAGTGATTTACAAATGTGTTTTAGAGAGGCAGCTTGCCCTAATTCTTGACTGAAGTGATCTGCCACCAGGGAGCAGGACCCTTACCTTCTCCCTCAATCACTTTGCTTCTCTCCTCTTCCTCTAGGTCTGGCCCTCTTTTCAGTTCCTCTTTTACTTTCACATCTTCCAAGGCAGTTTCCATAGCCATGACATCTCCAAGAGACTTCTGATCCTCTGTTTTATGTCTTCTGGGTTGACTTCTTTTTCGCTGAGACCTAGAAGAACAGAAGTGTGATTTGACATAAAAGAACAGCCTTCAATATATAAAACCATCAGTGACTTAGCTGAATACAAAACAAAAGGACCTTCTTTGGAGAGAAAACACAAGGTAGCTAACAGTAGCTACAGGGCAAAACAGATATCTGAAGGGAAACAGATGAACCTTGTATAACACAACATTTATGACCCATTCACAGCAGCCATTAATTGTCCAGGCTTCCCAAAGAGCTTTTTCCCACCATTACTAACGTAAGCTCAGGAGCTGCAACTAGAATGATTTTAATTGTATTTTAAATCTGCTTTGCTTGCAGCTCAAAACATAGATGAAAACTTGTTATAAGTCTTTCTTTCATCCTCTGCCTCCATTCCATCGTCTCTTCTCATTCTGTACGTGCTTCCCTTTGGAAAACTGCTGGAAAGCATCACCTTCCAGCTCTGAGGCATTACCCACTTTCTAAAAACACAGCACAATGAATGCTTATAGCATCATCAGGAAGCAGTTTGTGACTTTTCAGTAGTATGATCCACAAGGTCCAAGGCCTATGAACAAGTCTAACTAAAAGAAAACTGCATATTAGTATGATCAGACTAATACTAACAAGCCAATAGCGATGTTGTTCTTTCTAAAGAGTCGGCTCCACTGAGATGAGGAGATTACAGCAGCCACAATGCAAAAACCAAATGCAGGATAATGTCTTTTGGTTAGCAGCTGCATCAGGAGCCAAGCACCCATGCAGACAGGCACTCACTCATCCCTCCCCCTGCTCAAGCAGGGCAGGGAGGGGAAAAGAGGAAGAACAAGAGCCAGAAAGTCCTTGGTCAGACTAAACATTCTGGCCAGCAACTAAAAACATTGGTTCTATCAGCGCCATTCCCAGGCCGAAA
>JAVHNF010064813.1:69421-79430 GCA_034783455.1 Micropsitta finschii
ATCTAAGCTCAAATACTGTAAGAAAACACAGAGTGAAACACTTCTCAAACACAGAAACCCAACGTTCTTCCTCTAGTTATTGTTTTATTCTCTGCTACTCAAAGTTGGAGACTGTGGTGAAACATCTGACCACACCAGGAGCCCTGTCTCATCAATTAGAGCTCCAAGACTGATAGTGGGAAATCTGTGGCTATCGGATGTGTAACCATTATCTTCTCTGCAGTGTTTTTCTTTCAATAAAAACACAAATAAGTCTATGGAAAATAACAGTCAAATGAAAAGACTGTCTCCTCCAAGTAATAAAACCAAATGATAGATGGAAAAATGCAGCCTCATTCAACCTCAACCTTCAGCAGCATCATTTTTGTACGGCTATTCCCCTCAGTTCCCAGCTATTAACACTAAACTGGACCCCATCTGTTCCATAACACATAAAACGCTAATGTAAAATAACCCTTCTCCTTATGTAGAAACAGTCACCAAAATGATGTATTTCAATTGGCACCTCTGGTTCTCATAGAAAACCCCCTCACATTCAGATGGTATCAGGGCACACTGCACAGTTGTTTAAGACCCAACAGCCTCCCACTCTGCCTTAAAGGCAATTTAAATATATAAGCCCCAACAGCCTCCAAGTTGAGGTTCTTCCAGCTATTATGGCATCATTAAATGCCAGAGCAAAAAACTCTGTGCTCAAAGCTTTTCCTATCTGCTTTTTCATAACAGTGAAGCCTAAAAGCAAGTTGCTGGGAGAGAAAGATGATTACATGCAAAAGGCAGCTAAGAAATTCCTGCTGTGTCTGATGGGAACACATGTTGCTAATGCAGACGACACTGCTAAGCTGCTCTCCGTAGCTTTCCAGGCTGAGGCAAGAACTGCCACTTTTGGGAGAAACACAGAGTCCTCCCAGTCTAATACTCTTGAACACTTATCCAATTTGTTAGTGCAGTACAGACGTGGTACTTGAGATTTAGTCAATACTCAGCCACGATGACAGAATAAACTCGTTTAGGCTCCAGTTTCACTTTCCTCCCACTCAGCCCAAAGCCACTTCTCCTGCACAGCAATGCTCTCACAGCTAGCCAAGCTTTCAGAAGCGACAAAAGCACTCAGATTCCAAGGACAGGCCTGACACGAGCGGCAGGGATGCTGCAAGTGCCTGAGGAGTTAAACTTTGAGAACAAGGAGAAAAACCTAAACCGCGTAGTTTGTGTGTTTAATGGTTGGGAGTTTGAAAGCTTGTGGGAAAGAAGATGAGTCTTGACCCCCTGTTTCTAGTGTAATTATCAGCATTGCCATGAGTCTCAACGACAAACCAGTTCATTAGGAAACCCACTGGAAATCCTCTACAGAGGTTCATAAACAAAACAATTAGGGAAAGATTTCCAAGGACTCCCCCTGGTCCTTGGCTGCAGGCATGACTTCTTGCGTGCTTCCTTAATGGGCTTCCACAACGTTCCATGTGCATTTCTGTGGGTAGAGAGCTGGCTTTTTCTTGTTAGGCAAAGCTATTTTGCAGCCTCCACCAGAATTCCTTTCTACCTCTTCCTATTCTGTAGGCTATACCTGTAAAGATGCCACATACACCTGAATCTCTCAAACATATGCAATCTTCATCCCTGCAAGACAAACACAACCACAGCGGTGGAGCAGGAGGGGATCATCTCAGTGGGGTCCTGTTTTATATACATGTCTCAGACAAGGCTGAAAGAACACAGAGGGAAATTCTGCGCTCTCAGCAGCACTACAAGAAGGGGATTCAATGAAGTATTAGTTCCCTTCTGTTGTGACACTCATTCCAGTACAATGGATAAACAAAGTAAGACTTTTATCCAGTGGTTATGATGTCGCCTACAGCGAGGTTATCCCAAGGTATCATTTCTTCCATACCATGAGGCTTGCAGTTGGTGGGAGAAGCCTACCCTGACCCACGGCATCGCTGCAGGTCAGCACCCTGGGCTCATGCATGAACCACTCAGAAGGCATGAACTGACATGGCTTGGTGAAGAGCTACAGCTCTGAAGTGACAGACACATGAGATAATTCTTGCTAAGTGACTGAAGTTATCCTTTTATCCTCTGCTTTGATCGCCTGGTTTTTATTCCTTTCTTTTCAACAGAAAGGTGAATGCTGTGCTGCATTACATCTGTAAACCAACGGATGAAGTAGTAAAATCCACTATTTTGGATCCCGTGGATGACAAACAAGATCTATAGGCAGTTCACAGGAACATGAATAATTATGTTTGGTGGAATATGAAGTGTCGCTACCTGAAGTGACAACCTCAGATTTGCTTCTAGCACATCATCCAACTCTTTGCCCTGGTAATAACAAGTATTCCACAGCCACATTTTTCAAAAGGATACATAGCTGAAAATACCTCTTTTGCAACTCTAAATGCTACGACTTAAGAGTCATGGGAGGTTTGATGCATACATGAGGCAAGAGGTCGTGTATCAATGTCTTGATTAGACTCCTCTGAAAACTGCACCCCAAATGAAGCGCTTCTGTCTCTCCCCTGTAATAATCTAGACCCACTTGCATGTATTTCTGAAGCAGTTAAAGAGTCAGTAAAGCAAGATCCCAACCTCAGACATCAGGATTCAGAAGCACCCAGCTATGAGACGCCTCAGGAAAACGCTGAAACTGCAAACCAACCAGGGAAGCAAGCTGGGAGATGCTGTCAGCAGCATGGGCTATCAGAAAAGGCAAGTAATGAAGCCAAATGGAGTTAAACAATAAAAGAGGTTGTTCATAAGCAATCTACTCCCACTGCACTGTAATAAAAAGTGGGCTTTAAAGTGCTCTTCATGCACAAAGTGAAGAGGCCGAAGGGTAAAAAACGTTGCCTTTCAGTACACTGAAGGACTTGCTGCGGAGGACATCAAAAAGGAAAGGTACCTGATGAGAAAGCGTAATGTCCATTCACAGCTTCTTTATGCTTTCCCACTGCCTTTCAGAGTTCTAACACTGGCATTTCTGCAATTCTTGAACCGAACTGAGTTATTTGCTCTTAGCTGGAATGCAAGACTGCTCTTCCTTCTTCCTATCTATGCCCCCATGTGTCAGCCCTGAAGCAGTTCCAATGGAGCAACACCAGCTGCATACGAAAGCACAATCTATGGCAGCTTTTAAAAGGGATTTTTGATGGCTTTGCCATACTAGTAGCCCCAAAGCCAGATGACCCTTAAGCTTCCACTCTGACACATGAATGATTGGGGCTGGTACACTTTATCAGGGTCTCCTGTGCGACAGAGAAGCTGAATGAACAAGCTGCAGGGAGCACATTCTTCATGTCACTATTTACCACAGCCACAAAGCACACCACAACCTCCACACGATAAATCACAGGGTTAGCGAGGCAGAGAGAGAATGGGAGACTGTGGCAGCCCAGCAACGTCAGGACTCCAGCGATCAGGGCAGCTTTCCACCCCAGAGATCCAGCACTTCCATCATGGGCTCTTGGAGAGTCTGCCTGGCCTGGCAAAGTCATTATTAAGCAGCATTCAAAATGTCAAGACCATGCTTTACACCTTGCAGTAATTAAGCAAAGGTAAATTAGGCTGAGCAGCACAAATGGGCCTCATCCGTTTGACAAATACCTGTTTAAAACCCAGCACCTTCCCAAGTCAGTGTTTCAAGGGTTACTCCAAGCCCTGAGCAGAGACAGGCAAGGTGCCTCAAGTCACCCCAGCCCAAGGTAGAAAAGTCCCAGTTACCGTGCATCAAGTCCTGAGCAGTTGATAATTACATTTGGGATTTAAAATAAGTTTAACTCATTCCTTCTGGATCTCTTTTTACTCTGCACACTGTGACAGGTTAATACTCACATTGGTCAAACAGTGCTGTATCCTAAAAAGAGCATTCCCCAGGTTTGATCCGCCAAGGATGCCAAAGTGAATTCCCATCACGTATTTGGGAAGACCTAGTGACAGCACACCAGGATTATCTATGGGAGCCCCATGATTAACTGAAGGTCTCTCTCCCATCCCGAGACAAGGCACTGACAGATGTGCTGTTCAACCACAGCCTTTCACACTGATGAGGTGGCACAGGCAAGCTGTGCTTGGCCTCCAAGTCACCTTGGCTGGAAAGAAGTCAGCTGCAACGCGAGGTTCCCCGAGGACAGATGGAGACATTTACATTGACAATAAATGGGATAACAGTTAAAGAGCTGTTAATTCTTAGACTTCTGGGCACAGTGTCCAGCTGTATGCAAGGCATCTATTTCCCAGTGGTCTGTCACCACCTCACTGAAACCTGAAGCAAAGAAGGATATTATACCCCCGCTCTGAATGCAAGGAGATTGACATTTGCTGGAAACAGAGAGCAATCAGTGCTGAGGACTTATACCCAGCATAAGAGATGACATGAATTTTGTCTGTCACATCCCAGCGCTCAGCACTGAGGCTAGAGAAGCAATTATGAGAAGGACCAGCAAATCAAAGAGGTGCTTTGGTCTGTATGTTCTTACAGCAAGAGGCTACTTGTCAGCAATGGTTACAACTTCCACCTAAGGACGTGAACCCCACGAGCACACCCTCGCAGTGTCCCCTTCCAGTTCCTTCCCATTGACTTCTGCCAAGCAGTTCCTAGAGACTCCAAAACTCCCACCAGGCTCTCAAAAAGCTTTGAGCCAACCAGGACAGGCAGTTCTTTTACTTCAGGATTCACCAAAGTGATTTCTACTGGAATCTTTAAGCATCTGTTCATCCTGGTTTCAACTTCGCACAGACACAAGCACGAATTCCCACTATTACCTTCCTACACAACCCTGCAGCCATCGCTTTTCTTCCTGTGCTAATGCTCATGCTTGTTGTACAATTAGAGCAGAACCAGTGCCTGAGAAGCTGATCTTTAAACTTCACTCTGGTTATTATGTATTTTTACAGCCCAGGCAGGTTCTGCTGTGGTTAGCAGAACATTTCATCCATCTGGCAGGCAATTAGCAGAGCTCTGTTCGTGTTTCTCTGAGGTGAGCCATTACCTTCCTATGTGAGCTCTCTCTCGTGCTATGCCATTGACTTACATTGCTCTCAGTGGAGCACAATCCAAACCTCATCCCCAGGATAATGTCCAGGAGAACATTACAAGAGGCTAATTCTGAACCTTACCTTGTCCCCAGTCTCAGGAGTGCTGGCAGGACATGAGAGCTGTATTACTAACCTCATGAAAGGAGCGGAATCACCTTCCAGCCAAGTGGCTTTGGGGCAGCAAGAGGATGTCCCTGCAGAGCCCTGCACAGTTGAGACTTTGAGAACTTTAGAAAGGAGTGTGTGACAAGAAGAAATCCTGCTTCGCTGTGGAGCAGGACAGTCTACTTGTCCTTGAGAGCACTGCAGTCAATAGAGCTGTTCCTTAAATTCAGCAAACCTGCAGTAGTTAACCCAAACTCACACACTCCAGGAAGCCCCTTTTCTCCATGAATTCTCCCCAGCTTGAGTGCACAGAGCCGGCTGGTATTTCATTCAGATCCTGTTTAACTTCAAAGGAGATTTAAACAAACCTTTGGCCCTTGCAGTGTAACAGCATTCATATCTCCTCTGAAACCCCAGAGCAAAGCACCAAAGGGTTAATTAACACGTGAGCAGTGTGTGCTTTAGGCAGTATTAAGCAGAAACCTCTGAACAGGCAAGTGTCAGCGAGTGCAATGGAAATAAATTGGGCGGCTCCTTCCACACTTCAACTTTCTCTGCCCAGATTTGCTCAGAGCTCTCTGTGCTGCTTGTTCAGTAATTTCACGCTACGCTGCTTAACAATGTAAGCATGGAGGCTCAATCTAAAGCTGCACTTCCCAAATGTCACTTGTTTGTGAACACATGGCTGAAGCCAAAATTGCTTTCAATATTAGAGCGGTGCCTGCTGGCACTGCTGTAGTTAAGGGTCTGTCAGAAGTCCGACGATAAACCCCATTTTCTGGGGTGTAATACCATGACCATTTGCCACAGATAAACCTGCTGTACAAGGTCAGAGTAGACAAACACGATTCTTTACCTTCTCAAACCAAGTTGGCTTGGCTATTTTTGAGTTGAAGACACTTAACACTGATTTGAGGCCTTTTACGGTTCTAGGTTTTTCCTACCCATTCCTTTAACTCTAGCACAACTTCAGTGTATGATTCCTATTCCAGCCTCCACCAAGCCCTGGAGCCTCAGTTACTGCCACTGCAGCACCAGTGGAATATGAAGAGTGGGATACAAACACCAATGTAGGGTTCACTACTTGAACATTGGTGGACAGACAGGACAAACAGTAACTTTTCAGCATGAGGATTCTTCTGTTGTGAGAGAATTTCACTTGCCATTAGTAGCTATTTAATGCTCTTCATTTATTAAAAAGGAGAAGAAATGGCAGAAGGGTTTTTGTGATTCTACAAGACCCCCCGAGGCCTGCAGGGCCAGGAACAGCACCAGCCTCCAGAAGCAAAACCCAGTGACTCACATTAGGCACAAAGCTGCCACTGGGGCTGATCAACACCCAACACTGATCACTGCCCAATATAATCCTATGCAGAAAATCCAGCTTGGCTCCAAACTGCCCAAAGGCATTACAGCAAAAAGGTGGAGGGTTAAAGAGACCCCAGGATCCCAACCCTGAGAAGGGAATCATGCCAGGCAGCAATCATCTTCCTTTTGCTACTCTCAATATAAACCTTTGTGAAGGAAAAATGGACAGCACCACATTGTTCCACAGACTGAGACACAGATGGACTTGCAGTCTGCTTTGAACAGAGTTGGTTTTGTCCAGAGGAAAGCTTTAGGATGCATTACAAAAGCTACAGAGTCAAGCTGAGTGGATAGAAGAGAAATAAATGCAGAAAAGATTATAAATACTATCGGAAAGCAAAAACTGAGCCTGCCTTTTTGGGAAGGAACATCTGAAGCCATTTCCAAACGCATCCCCCCCCTGCAATCATCTCTCCCCAAAGACTGTGTGGAACTGACACCCACTTGAAAACTTCACAGATGCTGTTGGATCAGTTGCACTTCACACTTAAACCCAAGAGAACGGCGCGTGTGTGCTGGCGTGAAAGCTCTCACTGACTCCAGAACTGCCAGAAGTGACAAAACGTGCAGGAAATTTGCCCTAATGGAAACAGCCACGCAGGCATTTCAACATGACTCTGCTCTTCAGAGTTAACCGAGTGCATAGATTAGAGAAACTCAGATCCTTTCAGAAGGTTATTACCATAGTCTTATTAAAGCTTAGAGGTATTCCCAGCTTATTCCTTCTCCTTCAGTGTGCACCTAATGAATTGTATTCAGTTACATCAGTCACCTTATTCACTGTGAAATGCAGTTTGGATGCATGAGAAAACTAATCCAAACCTGCTAGTCTCAAAACAACCTCTTTACAAGGTGTGTGTAACATCCAGCATTTGAGAAAGTCATTAACTGCCCTCAAAATGACAAGAGGCATCAACAGGCATAAACCAGCAACATGGCACAATTGAAAGAGCACATCATCAAAACAACAGCACTTTCCTCTTTGTTCTTAAGGGTAAGTGTCCCACTCTCCTTTGTATTTCATGAGCTCGTGGTTTTAAAGAGCCCTTCATCCCAACAGACACCTACTTGGGTTGCCATTTTTCCATAGTCGATCCATCGCAAAGTGGCAAAATTGGTAGACTCCGCACAGTTGAAGCCATGATTGAAGCCAGCATGGTATCCATAAGGAAATGTAATCATGAACTCTCCAGCTTCCTGGGTGATCTGAAAAACAAAAGGACGAGATACCCAGGGATCAGTTAATGCAGCAGCTGGAGAGCAGACACCTATAAAATCAGATCTTTAGATCATGACCACTTTAGCTCATGGTTAAGTTCAAATCTACACTCCTACCACCAGGCTAAGTAGAGCCAAGAACACTGGGTTTGCCTCCTAACATGCACTCTGCATTGCAGGGTCCTACTGAAATACATGCTACCTTGCATTGCATTTATTTCCTCGCTCACATTTATCACTCTTACTCCCATTACACCTGCAAGCCAAACACCCTAAAGCTACAGCCCACCATTTACCTACTGCAGTAAAACTGAAACTACAATAAGCATTATAGACATTACCAATATAAGGGTTAAAACCTCTACAAGATTACAGCTGTAATCAGGGGCCAATCAATCTGTGATGCTCTAGAAAATCCTCTTTTTACATCTTATGCAGAGACAACGCTGAGGAAAATAGGGATGTGATTGAGGACAGCACAGATCCTACAACACAGCATGCCTGGAGCCACCCTTCCAGCCCAGCTCTCCAGCTTAGCAAGCCTTCACCAGCACCTCCCTTCCACAGGGTCTGAAAGAGGCAGAGTTTGACCTTCCCTGTCTTTCCAAGCCAGAAGTGCTGACAGACCTTTCGCAGCAGTCACATGCCAAACCACTTCCATTTGGATCCCTTCCCACCAGCAGTAACTCAGCACACAGCAGTTCTGAGCCTACAGAGATTCCAAACAACTTCCACTCACAAACAGGAGGATGGGTCCAAACAGAAAATGCGAGCAGACAGAAGTTAAAAATGTTTACCAGCACCTGAACTTGCTGCTGACATTAGCATTAGCAGAATAAGTAAAAGAAGAGAGAGAATGTAAGTTGCTATGATACAAGAAGCTCCTGCAGTACTTCTGGATGAGAGGTGCTGAAGTCCGGTCGCACCCGGCTTTGTGGAGCATCCTCCCACCCGCCCCATCCATAAATCAAAGCAGAGGGGTAGATTGCTAACTTCAGAAGACAGAAAGATTATGTTTCTGTCAGAAAATCTACATCCTGGTGTCTTCATTTCAAGCCCACAGTGTATGTCCTCTATGTCACTGCTGTCAACATTATCCCTACCATAAATTAGAAAGCACTCAAGATGATGGATAGGCCATGCAGAAAAGTAATAACTATTGAAGGAAAGCCAGCATAAACTGCCACTCATGGAGAAAGCCCTAAATTTACTGACTTCTGCAAGCTCTTGAGAAATAAATGGAAAAATCAATAGGAGATTACAGAAATACGTATTTTTAATTATTAAAAAGCCCCAGTATGGATCTGTTTGGTTTTTTTTTTCCCCAGAATACCACTATAGAGATTGATAAATGTGGGCCTATTCACTTCATTGAAATCTGCCAAGAATTCAGATGAAGGGATCCTATCTCTGTTTCTAAAGAAAAATGGCACATGTTCCCTGCTTCTGAATAATAGTGATCCTCTTCAAAAGCTACTATTTCAGGACAGGAGGTATTCAGATATAGGCTGCTCAGACTAAAAAGATCTCCTCCTCCTTTTTACACTTAAGAGCATCCTTCCAGTGAGTGCCATAGAGAAGAAAGAAGCCACCACAAAAAACACACTCCTGTAAATCAAGATTAAAGTAACGTGTTAATAATTCCTCTTGCTTTAAAAGAGAAAGTTTGGGTTTTACATTAATAGTGTCCTCCATGTATGCACTGCCGTCTCCTTTGTGCATGTGTGTAAATAATAGGGAGACAGAAATCAGATTCTTAGCATTTACATATACTCAGCATGGAGGAGACCCCAGACATCAACCTGCAAAGAATCATGTCACAAATCAAAGGTTCATAGTGGGAAGCCAAGCTAGGCTTTAGAAAGCAGGTAAAGACTTTCTACCAAGCAATAAATTAGAAATTCCCTTATTTAAACCGCTTTGTATTACATCCCTATCACCACGCAGCTCAGCAACAATGACCTGGGATAAGCTTAGGAAGGAAAGTATTCATCTACTGCCTTTTGACAACCTCCTTTGGTTGCCTTACCTGGTTATTGATCAGAAATCACTCAGTATACGAAGTCAATGGTGCTTGCCTCAGACAAATGGAAAAGCAAATATACAACAATGGGTTATGCTGGAGAAAATGATGCCCACCTACAACTTTCAAACAGCTGAAGTCCTATAAGAATTTCCTTTGCTTTCTGAGCTCCAGCAGACCCAAGAGCAATCCTTAGTAACCTATTTAGGACAGTATTAAAGCTGCAGAGCATGGACTAAGAGCTAGTCCCCAGTTTTCTTT
>JAVHNF010064814.1:22080-32383 GCA_034783455.1 Micropsitta finschii
TCTACAATAATCATTCTTTACTTCTGTGTGGAGATGTACAAATAGAGATGACTTCCTTGTGTGAGCTTTCATTTGATTTCATTCACGACTATTCCAGTTAACTTGATGTTCCTGTGATCATCTTAATTTCTATACAAAGAACATATCCCTGGCAAGATTCTGCTCTTTAATAACTACATTGTAATTCTGGTCTCTACATCTATTACTCTTTATTTTCATTGTTTGCATCTCTTCAAAGGCAGAAAGAACCGGAGTCCCCAAGGATGAGATTTTCCACACACCATTTCTAATGGTATCAGTGGAGTCACTCAGTAGTGAGCAGAATTAGAGCCATAGTATAAATTGCTGCTAGGGATGGGAGAAAACATGCAAGATGTCAAGTAATGATTGCTTGCTACTCTTAGGCCAGGGCTGGGGGGGAACGGGGAACCTCAATTTTATGCAGCCACAAGGAACCTGCACCAGCTGCAAACTCACCTGTTCCCTCCCACATCAATAAAGAGTTTGTATAAAAGGAGATGCCCAGTTGACACCTCTGGCATCTAAACTTGGGGGAGTTTCTCTCCTGTTTGTATCCAGTGAAGATGAAGATTTTAAGTAGATCTGTCACTTCTCAGACTTCAAACCCAGCGTGGCAGAACACATAGAAGCAAAGCCCTACCACCTAGATTTGGTTTCTTCAGCATAACCTTAGTGCAGTTTGCTGGCTGTTAGAGATTTCAAACGTAAGGGAACCACTCACTTTGCACACAGAGCCATAGGTCATCTATACACCCCAGGGGATGATATGCCAAGGATTCAGGTCTCTAGAGAAGAGCCAACTGCTAAGGTCATGCAGAACAAGCATGGCTGCAGTACAGTACAGGGATGCTGAGCACCGTCACTGTGCTCAAAGGTAAGTGTACTCAGATTCTTTCCATACTGCGGGGACCTTCTGGCTAAGCCCTCACTTGCTGAAAGATAAATCCAGGACAGCATGCCCAGAGATTGGAATGTTCCAACAGAGTTCCAGTAGGGACAAGAACAATCAGTTGTCTACCTAGTGGGTTTTAAAAGAATGGAAACATATGTTAGCATGAGAATGACAGCTTGTTGGCAGCTTCCAACCAGCTAAATCCACTATCATAGCAGGGTATCAGGTCTGCCAAGCAAACACTCCACATAATACATGCAGAGAGCACAGAGGAAGCTGGCTATGAAAAAACCCAGCACTGGACAAACAAGCCAGGAGCAGCACACTCATGCTCCCAGCTACTTCCAACCATCACAAGCTTCTATGTCCTGTGAAACTCTGAGGTTGGCTGTTAGACTAAGCCTATTTGTAGAGCAATGCCAGAAAGAACTAAAGAACTAATTTAGTGCTAATAGCAAAGATAGAGCACTTCCCTACAGCTTTCCATCACCTGAACAAACAGTAGGACATTCCCTTTGGTGTAACAAGGATTACAGGCTCATTAAGTGACTTGTTCCTTGTTGGACCAAAAAGCATGGTGCAGGGAGGACCTGAGCCCAGCTCCTGAATTGCAGTCACTTGAGCTCTTCCTCTCCCACTGCTATAATCTGTCACTTTAAAATTCCTTCATAAATGAAATGAAGCTTTGGCACTTTAATCAAGGCCAGCATTTACCCAAGGAATTTCCTCTCTTAGTCTCCACAGTTTTTGCAGATACTCTGTCTAAGAAGCACATGGAGTGCTGGAATTAAAAGGATATAAAAATAATCCATACAGAACGGCACAGCAAGATACGTGCTGAGAATCTATCAGTGTGAAATGCATCTGGATACCCTCAGCATGGATGGCAAAGAAAGATGGAATTTAACTGAGCAATACTTAAAATTCAGTTTCATCCAAAAAGCAAAGCACTTAACAAATGAATTGAGCTCAGCATCCATGGTGAGAGATCAGCAATGTTATAATCACCAAAGAAGACTGACTGAAAGAAGTACAAGACCTGCAAAGACTTATCACCGCCCCTTCAAGGCCAGGAAGATAGAAACACGGCAGCTCTTGTGGGTTTGGTACAGCGTAACTCAGGCTTTTGTTTTTTACCCAAACACTGAACCCAACACTGTCCAAGTTCCAAACCCAAGAAGCAACACATCTTAAATAGCCAGTCTCTCCTATTGCCCTGTTTGCCCTGGCTGCTTATCAAAACATAATACCCTGGGCACCACAGACCTTTACAAAGGAGTTTTGTTCTTGCTTCTAGCTACACATCCCTCAAGCCGTGAGAAGCTGGGCTGCTCTCTGCCCTCACAACCTACCTCTCTTCTTTCTTCTGCTCCTCTGCCAGATGCTGGTGGGCATGCCTGTGGTCAGACAGAAATCCCTGCCATGATGTGTGAACTAATGCATCAGCACCTAGATGGAACAAGAGGATTCTGTTCTAATGAACAAGATTTATCCTTCCTTTAAGGAAATACTGAGCCTTTGCTCAGTCAGTAATCATTTGCAGTTGCCCACAACTCCCTTTTCAACCTGCAAGGCACCATGTTCCCTCCCTGCCTCCAGTCCCAGAGGAGCTGTTCATCATTTTCTTCTGGATCACAGAAAGAGTAAAATATCCTTCCTAAAAAAAGAATGATCCCACAAGGGGTAAGAGCAGTAGGTTGTGAAAAACTCTAAGGTACACCACCACCCAGTGATACTTGGCTAAGTTTTTCCACTCCACTTAACTACTGCACTGTATGCATCAAGCCATAGAGTAATTTTGATGTGTTCTGCAAAGCATTCAGTGTACAAGGATAATCCCAGACCCAATAGTACATTAAAAAAACATTCATATTCCAAAGCAGCATGCTGACAGTTGATAAATGTTCACAGCAAGGTCATTGTGGCTGCCCTTTCCTCTTCAGCTCCCTAATGACAGGTGTTTTCCATATCTTATTCTCAGAGAGGTCCGAAACTGTTCAGAATAGCTCTGATGGAAACAGTCTTAACACAAAGTGTTTGGCAGATTGAGAACTGGAACCCCAGTAAGTGTAAATCGAGTGCCCTCATGTAGTACAAGCTACCTCAAATATCCAGCAGTCTCACCTACAGCAGGTAACTACTGCCGAGATCACAAACTCTCCCTCTGAAGCATTCCAGCAATTTTCCCATTGTGACCCACATGGCAAAGGGAGAGCATGATAATCCCAATTCCCAGTCCTCCACAAACACACTGAGTCCAACCTCCTCCACAGATCTTGGGAAGTTCCTAACATGTGAAAGGGATTTCTATGGAGCAATCAAAACAAGAAAGTAAGTTTAAAAGTAGCTGCTATTAGGAAAATTCCCCAGCAAGAGGCTTCGTTTCCAGAAGGATCTGTCCTAGGGTGTTCTCTGAAGCCAAGTGCCGCATTCAAGTGCTGCTTTCACAGCAGAGCAGAACACAACAGCCAACAGAGTTAAGAGGGTAGCTCACATCAGCCCAAACTTTCAAGCCCAAAGTGTTTTTCTTTCCTGCTTCCTCAAATTCCTGGAATCAATTGGGCCGCATTTTCTCTGTTTCACCCCGTGTGCAGGATCTGAGGCTGTTTATTTTCCACCTCACTGCTGAAAAAGCCAACTGCACACAAGTGATAACAAGCTGAGCTTTCAGGCTGTCTGGAGATGCTTATCATCAACGCCACAGAGTCCCTCCTGGGTTGATAGAAGGCAGCAGCTCATCTCTGAGCCCCCGTTTCAGGCTCAGAGGAAGATTCAGAGTTATTCAGTGAACATGTAATCTCCCATGATAAGAAATACCAACTGTCTGGAGCAGGATTTCTCTGTGTAAATTGAAAGCAAGTCTGTGTAAAGCTGAATTAAACCTTTGTCACGGAACTGCAGACCTGTCAGTTAGATTCTTCCAGGTTAAGCTGGCAGCAGCCAGTGAGAACTCAGCCTTTGAACAGGACGTTCACTGCAGTAGCTGCTTTCAGAATAACAGCAGCAATAAGATGATCTGTTCTTCAAACTCCTTCTACAATATTGATTTAGAGCACAGAATAATGAACTGCCCCATGCTCTGCTTAGGTAACTCTCACAACCAGTACTGATTTTCCACAATAAAGCTGTTCTATTTCCATAATTGTCCCTCTTGAGAAATTTTGTTAGATATTCCTCCCCCTTCCTTAGCTTTAATTCCAATTTTCCCTCTCCTGCCTAAGGGAATAAAACACTCCTCTCAATGGTTGGACACTTTCCAAGGTCTGAACCAAAGATACAGCACCAAGCTTCAAAATTCCTGTCCATATCAGTTAAGAAGCTGTGCAAAAAGTCTTGTGAGGTCTGTATGTGATTTACAAGTGTATTTCTGCTGCTGGTTCCTCTGCCTTGGTCCCGGGCATTACTTCCCCATCACCGTGAGTAAAATCAGTGCCTTTGCATGGAAATGAGGAAATGTAAGCAAGGTAGGTGAGAACCCCCAGGAGAATTCAGAATGAGACTAAAGTTTGTCCATCACCACGCACTGCACAGCCCTTGACCACCCAATGTGCTCACTGAATTCCTCTGCAGCAGAAATACACACTTAGAATCCTCATTCTCTCTTATGTTTCTGCTTCTTCACCATAAAACTCTTTAGGACCATGAAGAAGAATCCCTCAGAAGCTCTGGGCAGTGGAGGAACAGGAAGGTCTGGAGGCAAATGAGATACCAGAGTATCTTCACTGCACTGCTCCCCAGAGCAGAGTGGCTGGAGGGGAACAGCTCTGTCCCAGCTGCCTGTTCCCTTCCTTTCCAGCAGGTTTAATGCACATATGGAGAAGACTCTCTCCAGCAGACTGTGTGCCTGGCTTCCCAGCAATTAAACTGTGCATCAAAAGAAACATAAACGTGGCTCTTTGCTTTGCTTATTAGCATCAGCTCCGTGTTTGACCGCCTGAAGGCCTTTCCAACAATGCTGACTTTAATTACTTTAATGAGAGGGAAAATGATGTGAGGAGTGTCAGGGCAAGGTCCAGAGGAAAATGCTACCTCTGGGATCATTAGTTTAGCACTTAATAGTACATTATCGTATGTTATTGGAGCTAAATGTAAACAGCTACTGAAGCCCAACTGCTGTCAGGATGCAAACTGGAGAAACAAATTAGAAGCAGCTTTGAAATAAGGTTGCATCCACAGAGACTGCTCTCTCTGTTCTCTCTGTTGATCATTGTAAGGGAAAAAGAAATGCAAATTTAATACACTATGGGCTCATCCTCAACCAAACACCCCTGATTATTGCTTCAAGTGGGCTTTTTGAAGTGACTGAGTTTATCTAAAACAAAGGTAAAGCAAATCAAGGCCACTTCAATCCTTAAGGGAAGCCCAAGGTGTTAAGCAAGAGAGTGTACATCTGCTCAGCAGTGCCTGCAGTCCTGCCGCCTCCTCTCAAGCCACAGCAAAGGCAAGAAGGAGCAATTCAGCTTCATTTGCAATGAAAAGGGATGAAATTGCATTGTATCCTCTCATATCTGATGCAGGTGAGAGAAGCTCACAGCTGCCACAGCTCAGCTGCCACACAATTCATTTCAAGCAGGTTTAATGTGATGATGAGTCTGAGCCATGAGTATTTGGTACAAGGATATAATACAGTTAAATTAATCCCATTTAGCTTTTTACTAGTCTTGGTGGTGCCCACACTTCTAAGTACAGCTATTCCTTGTGTTCCCATTGTGGAGGATTAGAATTGCTGGTTGTTTCAGCTTGGAGTTAGAAAGGGAACTGCATGAAAACAGATGAAACTAAATTTTTACTTCCCAAGGAAAAATCCTTGCTGAACTTCCTCTGATGGCTCAGTCCTGTGCATGAGCCAGGCACTGCAAGCATCAAAGATAACCAAAGCCATCCTTGGAGAGTCCAGCTCAACAGACACGTTGATTCCTATTTCAGGCTTCATTCTTTCTCTTTGTTAGGAATAATTTGAGGATTTTATATGAGTCCTTTGAACAACTTTACTGCTTTGTAGCTTCTGGAAGCAAGTTGCATCTTTTAAATAACCCTGAAGTCCTCATCTATTGCAAAAGACCCCTTGGAGAGCAGCTTCCAATACATAAGCAATGTCTAAGCAGTACAGCCAAGTGGGTCATTATCAAGAATGAGGCCTCTTGTGCAGCTAAAGGAGTGCATTCAGCACTTTGGAGGCCAGGGCTCTTCCCAAAATAAGGGAGTTCAGTCTCGAAGGACTGAAGTGAAAAGCTAAGCCTAGTATTCCATCTTTTCCTTTAAACAGGGATTGGAAGGGCTATTTGGCATATAGTAGAAACAAGAAGGAGGCAAAGGTAGGCAGTGCCCTGCTGACTGCAGAGAAGCCAGGCTTTCAGGTCTTGCTTCCGAAATACCTGGTAACTGTTTCTCTGGCCTGTTCCAGTGTGGGATGCAGGTTCCCAGGGAAAACTTCAGGCTTAGATGCCTCTTCCCTGTCTGGGACAAGGGAGCTCCACAAACAGCCATCTGCCCCTTAAGATCTATGGCTTTTCCAGGTCTATCTGCTCATCCAGACAGCACCTTTCTACAGTTTTCACATTTCCTGAAAGGGATGACAACACTCAACATCTATTTGGCAGGCGTGCCAAGGAAAAGTGGCACAGAGAACATATGGACCTGAATACATGCTTTGTGTGAATGAGAGCAGAGGGGTGGCTGCATTCCCCCTCTGGGGCAACTGGAACATAGTTACACAGGCTGCCCCCATAGCTGCCATGCAGAGGTGTCTTACTCACCTGGGCACCAGCAGAGACCAAACATGTTGCTGTAACAGAGCCAGGCCTTAAAGTTCCCATAATAGAGACTAATTCTTCTAGCTCCATGTGCTGCTGTTGATGCAGAGCTGCCCATGCCTTGCTTGCACATGGTGATGCAGGTCCAGCGCTCCAGAAAAAGGGCTTTTTGAAACGTTATTATTTGCTCTCTGAAATTACACTGTACTGATTATTTTGGGGTTCGCCATTTGCAGCCATCTATAAATCCAAGAGCCTGAATTATCACTGAGAAAACTACACTGGGTTTGCAAGGAAGTATAAAAACAGCTTCCAATGACATAGTGCTGCTTTGCTGGTTGGAACAATGGCAGGATTTTACAGCTGGATAACTCAAGACATTCCAGGAAAGGAAGTAAATGCCTATGCACCTCATTAGGAAGCCAGTAATTGGCACATTCCAGTGAGCTTAAATAGCTGTTACCACCTTCATATCAGTGAGAGATGAGCCTTCTGTCCCAGCCATGTGCTGAGCCTCAGGATGAAGCCAGGATAGCAGAGGCAGAAATGAGGGAAGGAAACTCTTCTGCAGATTGATCCCTGAAATAAAAGTGCCTAGTGGGAATTTCAGAGTGGTTTCGGAAGGGGGACAGTGACCAGAAGAGATGGATGAACAGGCAGAGTGCTGTGACCAGGTCAAAGCATACTATAAACATGTTGTCTGGACCACTAATGCTTCTCTAGCGCCTAATGCCTTTGGTCATCATCAATCCTTGAGCACTTGCCGTTTTAAGAGGAAAAACCAAAGCTGAATGCCTGAACCTGGGAAACCTGCTGGCATAGCATGGCCTGAACCTATGGAGCCTGTTGACATAGCATAGCCTGAACCTATGGAACCTGCTGGCATAGCATAGCCTGAACCTATGGAACCTGCTGACATAGCATAGCCTGAACCTATGGAACCTGCTGGCATAGCATAGCCTGAACCTATGGAACCTGCTGGCACAGCATGGCCTGCAGCTTTCCATACAAAGGCAATTTTATTCAACAAAGGAGCTCAGACACTTTCCAGCCTGTCCCTTTAAAAGCCTGTTTGCCAGGGGAAAGACAAACACACTGTTAAGCAGACACAACAGAAACTGGATCTCTGTGATCTAAGCCATGACCCTGATTCAGCAGCCAGGAAATCCTGAGCAACCTCCAGAGGCAGCATAAAATCCTTCGCCTTGGGGTGAAAGAGAAGGAAACAACCAACATATTTATGCAGCCTCGAAAAGGATCAGCCATTCACAGAAAACGAGCAGAGCATGTGCAGTGACAGGACTTAGGAGCATCATTCCCAGGGCACCCAGTTTTATTGCTTCAAGGCAAAAGCTGCTCAGCACATGGCATCCAAAGGAGCTCTCCCATTCCATGGGCATGCACAACAGAACCAGCCAAGGTGTGCAACGTCTCTGACACGAGTCTCACAGTCACAGCAGCCCTAGAGATCAGAATCCACATTTTCTGGTGCTGCAAACCTGACTGCAAGAGCACAAATGCAACCATGTGGGGTTGATGACCCAGCTTCTTATTCCTGCCTGTGTGGGCTGCAGAAAACAAGTGGAATGATGAATGTGTTGAACTTATCCACTTAAAAGTAATCTCCTTTACCCAGAGCAAAATGGGAGGTCGTGAGCTGACAGATCATGAGAGCTTGATCAGGAATCTCAGGTATGAGAAATCATGGGGCTTACTGGTGGAAGCAAGAACAGTTAATGTTCGAGATGCTGGATACAGGCAGTGTTGCCCACTTAAAGGTAGCTGATTTTCTTCTTGGAAACCTTACCGAATAAAACTGAATGATATAAGAAATACATGTATTTTTTCTCTTCTTTAATTCAAGTCCTTACATAGATCAGAATGCAAACACTGCTGTGCTTCCCACTGGAGTCGCTGCATACATCAAGTAGCACTCCACAGGGTAGCACAAGCATTCCACATGCCTGAAAGGTGCTTCACAGCACCTGTGTTGCTGCCTCTTTTCTTCTACAGCATGGACAGAGGCAGCCCCTTCTAAAGGTCTGAAGTGGTTTATGGCCCACAAGTGCTGAGCAGCCTCATTTTGTCTTGGCTCCTGATGAAGTTCTCTGGGCTACACAGAGAGCCCTTGACTTTCCCCTGCCAAGTTACATCTTTAAACTCATCAGGAACCAGGTTTCTACTTTGCCAGTCATTTAAATTCTACTTTCACCTCAAACCCAAGGGAAAACCAGCATTTTCTAATGTAGAAAAAAAGTCGCTTGTTCATTTCTATATGGCATCATCAAACCATTTCATAGGTATGGTGCTGCCTCTCTCAAGCACACGTTGCAGCATCTAAATGCGCTACATAGATCGTATCACCCCCATTTGCTTGGAATGAAACAAAATACAGCTCTCCTCCACCACAATGGCTATTGAGTGTTCTCCTGAACAGCTTTTATTTCAACACAATAGCAGCAATGCAAAAATCCTGCTATAGAGAGTTCTCTTTCTGCCCCCCTGTCATTAATTGTAACTGTGCCAGCTCTGATATTTTACCAGCATTTAAGCTAATGAATGGGACAAAGCTGTACTAAGTAAACCACTCTGCAGTCCCAGTGCCTTGGCTTCACTGTTATGCCCACCATCATGTTTTCCCCACCATTCATCACCTCCCTTTAGCAGAATCCTTACTGTCATTCCCAGACTGCGAGGGCTCCTGCAGTGGCCTTAAGGGCAAGCAGGACATCCTTGACAAAACTTATTCCGTTGTATTTATGCCTTAGGCATTGTCTGGTGCCAGCAGCAACTGCAGATTCTGCCATTTTATTCCTTAAGAACTTTTGCTGCACCAAATTCAGGAGTTGAACCATGGGGATTTCTCATCTCAGGAGTTTAATCACCTCTTTGATTGAAGTAAATGTTGTATCAAGTGGATAGAGGGAGGTCATGGTTGGGATGATCTCCTTACACACAGATTAGAAGCACAGCCTCCTATAGCTATATTCAGATTCACCAGCTTCAAAGTAATCTCAAAAATACAGATGAATAGTGTCAGTAAAAAGATTTCTACTTTGTTGCTCCGCATTTTCCACCATGCCCCTTTTTCCTCTCCTTTTCTGGCTATTTAAAATTGTCTGTATTCCTTGTGCTCTGGAAACTGCATCAGAGACTTTGGGAGACGCGTCTGGACAACGCAAGTGATTAAACAAGCCAAAGGAGCTGGCTTGGGTTTGGAGGAGGCAAACAAACCTGGCACAGCTTCATAGAGGAAGGGTTATTAACAGCTCCACAAGGGAGGAGAAACATCTTGTTGACATTAGTTACTGAGTGGTCCTCCTTCTCAACCCTGCCACGTTCCTCATAACACCAAATCCAGCCTTACCTGAGCAAAGGGTGAGTGGAGAGAAAATACACCAAGAAATGTAACAAAATACAGGAAAGAAATGCAGCTTCACAAGTTCATTAAATCCCTAAAGTTTCAATGCAGATTTTCAGTAGTCTTGGTGGATCAGGCCAAGGGCTGGAGACTGGGCAGCCAACATGGTTTTACCAAGGGGAAGTCATGTTTGACCAAACTTATAGCCTTCTACGAGGAAGTTACTAAGTGGATGGATGATGGTAGAGCGGTAGATGTGGTTTTTCTTGATTTCAG
>JAVHNF010064815.1:5635-18521 GCA_034783455.1 Micropsitta finschii
ACTCTAGGTTACCCTGCTCTTGCAGGGGGGTTGGACTGGATGATCTTTTGAGGTCCCTTCCAACCCTTGGGATTCTGTGATTCTGTGATTTGTCAAAAGTTAAGGGCAGGCATGTGGGTTTTGGTTAATTCATGAACAAACCCTGAAAAAACATTTGATTTCAAGCTAAATCAAAATTGTTTTCAAGTTTTCATTTAAATATTTTGCAAGAAAACCAGAAATTATGTCTACACATAGTGCCTTTTATCAGATCAAAGTCAGATTGAGTATTGTATGAATACCAATAAAGACATACATTTGCAACTCAGTAAAACAGAGCAAAGGAGTTTATATAAACTATAAAATCTACCCTGTAACTATGTCCATCCAAATGGTGCACTTTCCCTTTATGATTTCCACAGTACAGGGGCATTTAGCCTGAGTAAATATTAAATGCTTTCAGCAGAGCCATGACGGTGAGTGAATGCACTGGGAAAACTCCATTCCTCTCTACAGGCAAGATATTTACTATTTCACTGCTAGGACTGTGTTTTTATAAAGGTTCATTTCTGATGTTTTTTAACTACCCTCTATTTCCACAGGACACTGAAGTGAATTATTTCACTTCTACGTTTCCATGAAAAGCTAGCAGGAAGCTTTTTGCTTCCTTTTCTTCCTCTTTTGTGGATAGGGGATTTATTTAATACAGCTGGGAGGCCAGGGCCCCCTGAGGTCTATTTGTACGTAACTCCACAACTGACTTGCATTATAAAAGAATGCAAATGCAAGACATATTGGCTATATGGGTCATGGTGGCACGTCTAGTTCAGGGAAATATTGAAGTTAGAAGTACATAAATAAAGGAGTTTTCTTCAGTGAAGTGTACTGTATTTACAGGGTACCTCTGCCGTAGTTAAAAGCACAGTAGAAAATAGCTGAATCAAAACCAGAATACAAATGGTATAAATCTGAGGGAATTACAAGGATATCATCAGGATTTAAACCCTTTGATAAAAGGAGCTACAATTTAGCTAGCTGGGCGCTGTCGCCGTGCAAATGAGAGCACAACTCTTTAATGGACCTATTTGTTTCCATAATTGTTTGTAGTGGGGCAGCCCCACTCACCATTCATCTTTTTATCTTTCCTGAAGAAACACTCTGTAGGGTTTTTTTGAAGTGAAATCAATGTTTTGATGAATCCTGCTAGAAACCAAAGCAGTATTACAAAGCCAGAACTGCATTAAAGGCTGGCTACTTAGGAGAGGCTAAACCTCACTTTGACTGAAGTTTTAATTTGGAATTTTTTTTTCTGGCAGTCAGGAATTGCAGACCTAATTAGAATTAGGAACATCTCACTGATATTGAGGAGGCTTGAGTTAGACCATATTGCTGAGATCCAACACCAAAGAAGCCTGTAGAAATTTGCCTCCATCAATTGTAGCATCATGTTTCCTATAAGAAAAGTTATATTGAGTGGCAGTGATTAATTTCTAACCAGTGGTAGAGCAGTATCCTTTCTCATGAAAAGACTATTGAGCTTTGCAATTTGCTGGCAAAGGATGCTACCAAAATCTTAAATTAATTTAAGGGGAAGCTGTACAGGGAAAAAGATCTATTGAAAGTTATCTATAGGAATTAGTAGAAACTTACACCCAGCTCAGGAAGCTGCAGGTGGCTGGAGACTGTGATGGGGGAATCATGTATGTTTGCCCTTTTCTTGTAGTATTCCCTGGACATCTACTTTTGTTCAGTGCTGGAGATGGGTCTAGAGGGGTCTAGTGTAATCTGAACACTGCAGCTACTCTTACAGTCTTTTTATGTCTTTATACTATGACTGACTGGGAGCAAGTGCTGAAGGATGGAAGTTTCCAAGAGGATTCTATGAGTACTGTCCACAAGACAGACAGTGCTTCCTTGGACTGGTAGTATAGGCTGAGGATGAGGAAGGATGATCTGTGGGTAGTCCCACTATGTCCTCAGATGAATGCTCCTCCTTCTGTTGCCTGACATGACAGTCTGCCTTGTCTTCCTTGGCAGAGATTAATGATCTAACAAACAGCACACATAGATGACAGCAGCAATGAGTCAGCTTTATCACTTCCCACCAGACATGATAGAATGGGTTTGGAAAGGACCTTAAGATCATCCAGTTACAGCCCCCTGCCATGGGCAGGGACACCTCACACTAAACCATGTCACCCAAGGCTCTGTCCAATCTGGCCTTGAACACTGCCAGGGATGGAACATTTACCACTTATTTGGGCAGCCTGTGCCAGTGCCTCACCACCCTCACAATAAAGAACTTCTTCCTTATATCTAACCTGAACATCCCCTGTTTAAGTTTGAACCCATCACCCCTTTGTCCTGTCGCAACAGTCCCTAATGAAGAGCCCTCCCCAGCATCAAATGTAAATTAAAAATCAGTGACAGCGAAGCTAAGGAGAAGATAATTCTGTCATTTAATAGCAGGAATAAGTGCATCCCTCCACTTTCTGATAAAGTGGTGCAAAGCAAGATGTGAGAGCAGCCGAGTGTATTTGGTGCTATAATCACAGAAAAATCCCTTTTGAAATCTCAAGAGTTGTCAGGGCTTAACTGGGCATTTCGCCAGAGCCAGCGAGAGATCTCGTGCTCAGATCTCTACAGACTCTTGCTGCCACCACAAGTCTTAAAATAGCTTTGAATTTGTGTCTGCATCCTGGTTTATTCCAATCCACGTACCCTAATGATTACCCCAGCTTTTAATGTGCTCATACCTTAGAAGTTTTGGGGGCATAGGACTGTCGTGAAAAACATCTAATATGAAGAAACTGGTTTGATCCACAGATTTTTGCATGCAGAGGAAACACAAAGGTATCTCTCCCAAAAGTCATAGAGGTTAACAGAAGGCACTCCTGCCCCTCTCCCTGAAAGCCTTCTGACCTAGATGTCTTCCCAAAGGAAAGCTGTTGCTCTCAATGCTGCAATCAATGTTGTCTTAAGGCAAAACACCTGTAATCTTTCTCTTTTCTAGTCCAATCAAATTTAGTATGCCCAGAGGTTTTGATGGAGGGGTTAAATGCTGCTCCTTTGTCATGCTTACGCAAACTGTCTTTTGACGTCAGTGAGAATACTAGCGTGAGTAGATGAAAACACATTGTGACCTCCTCTCATCCGTGCAAATATTAGAATCCTTCTCTCTGCTTACCTTATTTCACATCAGCGACAGGAAAATCTGATATAAAAGATCATTCTTATTACCCAAATATTGGCACTTCATATAAACCAAATAAAGGATTTATTAGAAGGAGGTGTGCTGGTGTGCTAGCAGAACACCAAAGTCAAAATGAAATCATGTTCTGACTAGCAGTAAGGAGGAAGCATGAAAGAAACCACAGAGAAAGAGTGTTATGATGGTGTCTGCTGTTACCCTCCAAGTAGGATTTGTGGGACACCTCCAGCTTACCCTAGTTTATGTCAGTGCACGTGTTTGCTGCAGCACTTGCTTTTCCATCAGGGCTCTTTTCCTGGGTGGGACTTACATTGCTCTTGCAGAATGAGCTCTCACAGACATTGCTGACCTTAACAAGGGAAATGCAGGTCACAGAGAGTTAATTCCTTTTCTGGGTTTGTTTGTATTTTGTTCTATTTAAACTTGTGCACTGAGGTACAGTAAAGTCTTGACAGACCTGGCACAACCTGCGGCCCACCTCCGTGCTGCAGACACCACCTCTTATCTAGCATCCTGTCTGGCAGCTGAGCTGCAGCAGCTAACCCCATTCCAGTGCAAAACCTGAGCTTACCACCTTAAAATTACAGGAACAGGCTAATCAGGAATGACATGGGGACACAATATTTTCTGTACATCCGCTTTGAGTTGGGAACGCAGTTCACTGTATACTAAATGAAGTGTAGGTGTGCGCCCAATCCTGCACTCATGGAATGATTGCAAAAATACACTGTGTGTCTAAAGTGTCACCAAAATATAGCAGTGCACATTCAAAATAGTGATTTAACCTTTTAATATGGTGGCTTGTAAAAGGGATTGTCACTCAGGCTTTCTGCTGTCAGAAAGGGCAGTACCCAAGGTTGCTGAAATGAAATGCCTGGGCAGTTTCTGGCCAGAGCACTGGTGCCTGGGTAACTTCTGACAGTTCAGTGCATGTGCTTCTTAGCAAGTAAAATTCTATGCATTGAAATGTTCTTTTGAATAAAATTATGGAATTTTTCCTTAAAAATTTAAAATCCAAATTCATAAAAGAGAAGCTATCTGCCTTTGTACAGCAGCCTGACTCCTCGCTCCCACTACCCAGTTAGGACAGTTCTAGACCTTCAGTCATTTAATTTCCCCATCTAATCTGACTGTATTCATTATCTGCATGATAATATTCTCTTTTAATTATTCTCTCACAGCTAATTAAATGGATTGCTAAAGATTGCTTTTACTGGCTCTCAACTTTCACAGCACACAGCTTTTGACAGCTCATAATTCTCCATTTCTCTATTCACCATTCTAGCCCTTTTTTTTGTACCCGTTGCAGCTCAACTGCAGTGTTTTGAACACAGTAAGCAAAAGCTGTCCATAACATTATAAACTTTAACAACATGGCTCTCCAGGTACCCATAAAATCACATGCCAATGTTCTTACTGGTTAAGGGCTTTAGGTTGCAGCCTTCTGAGTAAAGAGCTGTGTGTGTTCCTGCTCGTCATTAATGTATCCTTAGCTATTGTATTGCTGGGATGCGATGAAGCTTTTGCAGCATCAGCAGGTACATGGGCTTGACATCTCCATAGGTTAAGCATCTGGAGGAGTATTTTTATAGTGACTGAAGCAAGTTGTTGTGATTAATGTTTTGTGTCATACAGTGAAGGAGATGAATGTGCTGTGTATAGTGTGTTTTCTTATCAGGTGGAAGCAGAACAAGTTCCTGGTACTGCTCAGCAGCCTCTTGCTGTCAGCAAAAGCATACTGGGGGGCTGTTTGGCCTGGTTAAGCAGCACCCTGTAGTCTGGTGTTTTCAGATTGGAAAGCCATTGGGTGGCTGGCACAACTGCTGAACGTATTCCCTTTCAAGTTGCCATGCCGATAATGGGATGTGTATGAATAAATCAGTTGCCAAGGGGTTGATTGGGAATTGACTTATTTGCTTTTATTGTTTAAGAAGGCTTGTATAAAAGTGAGTTGTTCAGGTTCTTGTTAGATTGGGGGTAGGGAGAAGAAGGGACACTGATGCTGAGTTTCAGGAGTCTCTGCTCACTCCTGGCAGCGACAGTCCTGGGTTTGAGAATGTTGTGAAATCTACCATATAAATCAGGTGAAAATCCTGCAGAAATGTGCTGGTTCTTCCTGACCAAATGATGCAGTGCATTTCTAAAAGTTCCTAGGTTCAAAAGGAACCTGGAGCTTTGAGAGCTCAAATCCCATTGTCTCTACGTAAGCCTTTCCTTCTGAAAACAGTGTTTTGAATAGCACTGAGTAACAGTCTGGCTCCAGGGGCATCCTGTGTCTTTTAAATACTCTAAGCAAGAAGAGCTATACCCATGTACCAGACTAACAATAAATACAAATCCAAGGCCTGCTGAGAAAAGGAGATGTGAAAAAGCTGGATTCATGCTATAGCAATAAAATGTGTGCTCTGCACTATACTTGGTGGTGGGAGCAAGACAAGGGGTAGCTTATTATTAGCCATTAGCTTTGAATTGTTTTTTATTGCCAGAGGTGGTCTTGACTGTAGTATAAGCTTTAAAAAACAGTCTGGAAGTGCTTTGGAGATTTTCTGGGCCAATGGATCTGGACATCAGATTGTACTTCCTAGAAGGCATCTTTGAGATAAGTAATGGCATAAAGAGTTTAATTTTCTTTTTCTCTTAAGTGTGTGTTCATTTAAACGCTATCTCTGCCTATTTCATGTTAAAGGGCCAGATTTTTAGGGCTGCACAGAAGAAAAAAGCTTTCCTCTTATATTTTACAGCATTTCTTTCTCCAGATTTTCTCCACTGTACGTTTTTGGGAATACTGTGTGTCACCTTATACTTGTATTTAGAAGGATTGTAGGGGAGCTGGTTCCATGACAGTCTTTGAATTCCAGTATTAATTCTTCTTTGCTAGTGTGCATTTGTAAGTAGCTCTTGTGCTGGGTTTTTCCTAGGTAATAAAATAAATTAAGCAATTAACATTAGGTTAAGGTATATTTAATTTTATGCAGCATTTACTACATGTGGTTTTCCCATGGCAGCTTTAATACCCAGCAGTATTCACTTCAGGACAAATGTGTTTTTCCTCCCTTAAACATCAATGTATTTTAAACATTTTAATCCCACCACATTAAATTCACCTTTTAGTAACCGCTTAAGAATAATTAAACATTGGAGTCTTTCTGGATATCAGAAGGAGGTGATTTCCTAGGCAACAGATTCTGGTGGCAAAACCAAGTGGCTATGCTTTTAAGCCATACTTCATAATATTTAAAGCATAAATTCTAATGCATAAACCAGGCAAGTGATGGCATTTTCTGGCACTGAAACATCTGTAGGTAGCGGTACAAAATAGTTGGAGTCTTTCAAGCTTCCTAACGGCAACTTTGGAATTCAAGAATACTTAGCAAAAAGCCCATTAACTTTGGGATTTTCAGTGCTTTCCAGCATTCCAGTTGTACAAGAGAAGAACTCTCATCATTGTTTCTCCTTTTCAAATAATGACAGAACAATAGACCCCAGTCCCAGTTTATTACTCTTTAAAATTTATAAGCCACACAGATATTCCATGCTGTCAGCAACAAGTGCAGAGTTAGGTATCTTGCCAGAAAGCCTAAATATATATGTGCAGCAAATGTTAGTGTGAATAATGTACCATAAATCATGGAATCATAGACTCATCAAATGGTTTAGGTTGGAAGGAACCTTAAAGATCACCTAGTTCCAACCCCTCTGCCAGGGGCACGGACACAATAAGTTAACAATGAGTTAATGGAAGCGATACTTGTCAAAGTGAAGTTAGAAGATATGTTTCTGTAATGCACTGTATTTTCTTTCTAGTTGCTTGGGGTTTTGTTACTGCTTAAGCTGTAAAATTCATTTCAGATCTTGCAGTTACTTGGAAGTTACAGCTTAAGTTAAAGATTAAATGTAGAATTCTTAGATGGTAAATCCTCAAATACAAGGGTGTTTTTGCAGCTGCTTTACAGGCAAAGTGCTTCATCTTTCTAACTGAGCTGTAAGAACTTGATAACAAAACAATGCAGTGATGTGGACCATTATTAATGGGTTTTGCAACCGTGAACAAAGACACAGTAGTGAAAAATCACAAGTTTTTACCTTTTACTCTTTGGTTGCATTTTGAAAGCGTAGGAACTGGCTCGGGTCTGAAACCCATGTGGTTTTACACAGAGTTAGTTTATGCTGTTGGCACTGGAATTAATGAAGTATCAAAAATACGTTTAGGATTCCAGGGAGGGCACATTTCCTAACCCTCTGTATATAATACAGATATTTTGAAAGAAGCACGAGCATTGCAGAAATGCATTTTGGGACAGGTATCTGGCACCAGGAATAGCTCCACTGATAGCAGTGGAACTGTGCTGAATGTAAAATGGACATGGCACGGGGGTTGGAACTGGATGATCTTAAGGTCTTTTCCAACCCTAACTATTCTACAATTCTATAATTCTGTTGTGGAAGTTGTATCTTCAGAGCTGCAGAGCCTAAACTAATTGTGATAATATAAGTTCAGCAGTCAGACCAGACCTGTGCTAACTAATACGAGAGCAGACCATATCAGTGACTCTTATCCCACGTTCCAGAAACCTGATAGACAGGCTGGACCCCAGCCTCCGACCCTATAGGCAGACTTAAACCCTGTATCCTAACACTGGAAATGGATAAAAGCACCTGACGTGACAGAACCACAAAGCAAACATGAGTAAAGGTGTTGGAGTATGGGCTGCATCATTCCCTTCAGCTGGAGCTGTTGCTCAGAGATAAGTAAAGAGAATCTTACATCAATCCTGCATTTCAGTGGTTATGTAGACACATTTTGCCTCTGCTGCCTGCCTGTATTGTGTTTGACTCAAGCTATCAGAGCCCATAAATAGAAAACTTCCTCTAAAAGTACAACAGTTTCTTTGGGGTTGTTGCTGTTTTAGTGCCTCTTTTATAGAACACAGGGAGGTATTCAATTTTAGCAGCAGGATTTATTGTTTGAAGATAAATATCAGGTAAAGTTTACTTCTGACAACATAAAGCAGCATGGGCTCAAGTGCTGAAGGAAATAAATGTATATAAACTATGAATAAACATTGTGGGGTTTGCCTCTTCATGATGGCTGCTACGAACGTTGTGCTTTGCACTGCAAAAGAGCCCATGAGGACAAAGAATGCTGTGATCCAGTGGGTGACATCTAGAGCTGGTGGCAGAAGAGCAGGGGTTTCCTGGCTCTGCCACAGATGAGGTCACTGACATTATGTGCCATTTTGGGGCTTGCTTCATCCTTTGATCAAATCGACTAAATAGGCAGTTGGTCTCTGTCTTGAGAAGCGAGCAGTGATCTGTGAGTCTTTGGTATGTATAGTATCTGTCACAACAGGGCAGTGAACAGAGATGGAGTACGTGCACTACTACAAGACGACCATATGAGGAAGTTTCCCTTGTAATATCATGTGTAATCATCTACTCTAACAATATCCTTTAGGGCTATGACTTGCCTATAAATACATCTGGGTTAAACACTGGGGAGGCAGAAAGAAGTGGTAAGCTAAAGGACAATGTTGGCAGAAGAACACAGAGGTGTCAAGTGGCCTTGAATTAGTTTAGGGTAGAAATGAAGAGGTTGTAAAGAGGATGAAAAAAGCAATTATTAAGATAGAGCTCGATTTGTTTATGAAAGGGATTGCATGTAGTGCCTGCTGCTGCAGAATCAAGTTTAAAGAACAGACAAGAATGTCCCTTAAAAGGGACTCAAGTCCCTTCTTTTTAGTTTACTGGAGCTGTCTTCGCAGAGCTATGCCTTCATTCTTTTACACTTCTCTTTAATATTAATCTCTTCTTCAACTGGACGAGTTTGTGAAAGGAAAATATTAGTCATGATGAAGGCTTTTCCTAGGATTTTTCTCACCCATAGCATGCTCTCACTCTGCTCATCTCTTCCCATTATACTGCAGAACAGTCTTTTTGGCAAGTGCATTAATAGCTTATGTAGAGAAGTATCACTTAAGAGGAAAAGAGTATGTATTTTTAGATGTCTTCTAATGAAACTTGGCAATTGGAAGTAAGCCAGCATTTAATACCATTATATCTCCCAAGATCACTCCCAGGCATTCTACAGAGATGTTTTTCAGAGGTCTGAGAAGACAGTGACATTCCAGTAGTGGCCCCCTTTCAGGTCTGTCAGAAATAACTATAACATTATTGGGATTCATGGTATTTTACCTGTATGATTTAAAATCTTTCCCCTTACCTAGCTGTCTGCCTGTCTTAGAAATCTGCCATGTTGTAAAGTGCTCGTTCCACTGGTAGCTAGGAACTAGTGTGAAAGGTGCTTTTGTAGTGTTTTTATAGATTTAATTGGATCTAAACTCCCTGTTATCTCGTTTCCTGTAAGGGATATCCTGTCAGAAACAATTTCTTACTACATCTGTGCAGCAAAATCAAGAGCAGCCAGAAGTACTGCTTGTGTCTGTAAAACCCTGTGATGCCACAGACTTCTGTCCACAGTAGTTTTTGTAGATATGTCCAATTTGGACTCAAAGTATTCAGAAATACCAAGCTTAAGATGACTGCTGGGAGACTCGGGTTTAGCTGACTGTCTTTGCCTTTGCTTCATTGCTCCTGATGGAATAAATGAGACCTGCCCTAGCACCTCCTTATCCAGGATCATGCTGCAGACCTCAGCTGAAATTGCTCTTGCAGTGTCAGCTGATATCATCAAGATATAGGGGTTCATTGGGAGTTTTAACAGTCAAGGCCCCACTCTTGGACAAGAACCTGGAAGACAGTAGCTGAGACCTGCTGCTACAAAGACTGCCCCAAGCAAGCCAGCACTTTTGAGCAAAATTGGATTTGGATAGGGAACTAAAAAGAGAAAAGCAGAAAAGTAAATGCCTGCCAAGGAATAAGCTGCAGTCCCATGTGGTTCTCTAGCTAACTTTAGATGTAGCATTGCTTCACAGTCCAACTTGGAGATGATGCTGATCACCCTGCTTCAGTCTTGTGATTTAGGAAAGATTGCTTACCTACACCAGAGTGGGCTTCCCTCCCTGCTTAAAATCACTGAGCATTCAGATTTGTATATATGTGTGTGTATATATGTACACACATATATATATGTGCTAACATTTTAGAAACTCTTTCAATTTAAAGAAAGAGCTATCTGTGGCTGAAGAGGATGATAACCAGTAAGAAACTGCTTGATACTACGTATAGTCATCTCGTTAAATGTGGATTGTAACACAGATGTGCTTTGTTCAAGATGCTGGACACTTGTGTTTGTAAGCCATCATAGGCATATGCTATATATATATATGTGTACACAACACTTACTAGTATAAGACACTTTTTCAGTGTAACAGGTTCCAAGATTTACAATCTTTAACACACCACCTCAGCTTGCCAGAACCTCTGATCTGTGGCCATGCTGTTACAGTAGATGTTTTAAAGGCCGCTGTTGAGATACAGGTGATCAATATTCATTAAAAGAAATGTGTTCTGAACATTCAGATTTTGAGGGAAAGAAATTGTCGAGTGTTTAAAATCTTCACTATGTGTTTTATTGTTTTCTAGCACTACTAGAGAAAATTACATGGATTTCATAGGCTGTAGCCACTGTGGGTTAGAGCCCTTTCTTCTTGATGCTTGAAAAGGGCTGAAAACCCCTGTGACTGCTGATAAAATAAATAGGATGCTCAACATTGCCCAGTGCCTTTAAGATCATGTTAAAATGAATGGCTCATGCCAACAGACACAAGTGAGATTTGGCAACTATTGTCTCTTCCTCGGTGACACTCCATCTTCTTTTCTCTTTTGAGATGGCAGCGTCCTTGGAATGCTCCCAGCGTTTTCATTCTGATCGAGAATGCTTTTTATCATAAAAGTATGAGGTTTGCTCTTTGCCGTGGCTTGCCTAGAAGCTTATAGGAAATATTTCCTTCCTGAAGTGTCTCAAGCTGCAGTGCCTCTTCCGAAAACCAGTCAGAAAAATGGTTTTCCATTTGCAAATATTTTCTTGGGCAGAAAAAAAGGGAAGAAACTGAAGCCAATGTTAGTTTTGTCTGTGCGCTTGTACAGATGATAAAATGGATACGATAGCTTCATTAGAATGACAAGCATTTCTGATTCAAATGTCCTGAGTTCTGCTTTATTTGGTTGATGATCCTTCCTTTGCAAGATATTCTGGATCTTGGTGTCCTCAGGCATGTGATATTTCCGCATGGATTAACTGATACTGAGCGAGCTCTTTTCTGTATGCTACTTAAGCACAACATGTTTACCTTCCCATGTTTTCCTCTCTGACTGCTTGTCATTCAGTAAGCATTTATTTCTGATACTGTAGAGGAGTTACTGTTCTCTGATTATATTCAGATTTCCATGTGTCCTATTACAATATACCCACTCAGGGGCAGAGCAGTGAATCTCGCTCTATCCCTTTCTTGTTGAGTTTTCTGTTTCTTTTTCAAGAAGATGTTGCCAAAGAAAGCGTGGTTTGGTTTGTGGCCAGGTAACTGTCTAATTACAGAAAGTAGTTGAGCAAGTACAACAGGGCAGAATTGGATCCATTACGTTTTGCTTTAAGCTTAGAAATCTGAATTAGACTGGAACACAGCAGGTTTGATTTAAAGGATTTAAGCAATGAGATGACCAATAAAATCCATTTCAAGACTGCTTCCTAGTGCAATTAATTGTAGCACTGCCAAGCTTTCTCAGATACTCACCCGAAGTTTTCTGTTGGACTATTTTCTGTTACCTGCCTTTGGCCACTGTAACTGTTCTGCCTCATCCTTATCATTTACACTTGAATAATTACTTCCACTTAGGCTTCACATGTTTTATCTTTCTTGGTTTAGCATATATTATGACATACATTATTAGTCATAGCACTTCTCTAAATAATCTTCTGTATACAGACACATTTGTGATGCTACGTAGTCAAAAACTCAAGTTGTGAGACTGGGAGCAGTGTCACTGATCCTATTAAGATCCTTGATGTTGTCAGTAGTTAAGTAAGTTAAGCATAACTTGTGCCCATTAAACCTGTAGGACTGCCTGTGTGGCTAGGTTTAGTTATGGATACATGTGTTGCTATATTTGATGCTAGGCATATTTACCTCCTTCATCAGTGACTTGATAGTAAAATGTCCTGCCAACCAATTACATTTTTCCCAACCATTTTTGTTGATGCAGCTACATACAAATGCATTGTTGTTCTATGCATCTTGTCTGCTTTTCAGGATGATGCATTTCTAGCCATCTTCATTCCAACTCAGCTCTGTGTTTGGGCTTTTTCTTTTCTCGAATGATTAGCTGCCTACCTTGAATTATTATTTGTGTGTTCTCATTAGGTTTCCATCCTATTTACCTGGTTCATAACAGTTCCTGGAGAGCCGTCTGTTCTTTAAGCCCTGTGTTGTTGATTCTAGTGTGGATTATTAAAGACTGTATGAAACCAGTGTGGCAGCCTGTGGACTTCTCCCATGCAGTTCAGCTTTCAAATACAAAGAAACTCTGATCTGGCAGTCTTGACCTCAGTTTATTTCTATCTGTACTTTCTGCAGATTAGTTTTTCCAGTAAGGAAAAATTTGGATTTAGAAGCTCTATTCAATGCTTCGCTAATACTCAGTTCAGTGATTCAGATGTGTTGCCCTTCCTGATCAACATGTACGTTCAGTCCTTCCCATACCCAACTATATTCATCAGTTTGACAGCAGGCAGGTTTGTGT
>JAVHNF010064816.1:16406-34389 GCA_034783455.1 Micropsitta finschii
GTGCAGTATTTCCCATCTACATGGAAACAGAAGCACCTCTTCCCAAGGGCAGGGTCACTACCACAAGGTTGCCAGCAGTAGAGGAGCAACTCTGCTCCTGGCCAGATGACAGCAGGCTCAGTGACCCTCCGGCCATGTAACATGAAGTGCAAGCTGTTGCTGCGCTGTGGGGCAAACTCTCTGGTGCTCCTCACTACTGTGACAGGAAAGATGCTGCAGAAAGCACCAGCAAAATCCTTACAGATCAACATGGCTCTTGGGGAGCAGAGCTGGTAACTAGATCCACTCTTGTGTGTGTGCGTGTGCACGTGTGTGTGTACCAAAATGCACTTCAGTGCACTCCTTTACATTTCACACACTCAATTTCCCCAAGTCTACAAAGCTACGTACCGGCTGTTACATGGCAATCCACAGATTGTATAGTCACACTGTTAGACAGGTCATCCTATCACCTGCCAGTGATATCAACATAAAAGTAGGGCTGGAATCAAGTCTAAACCAACTTTTTTGTTATGATACTGCTGATAATACATGACCTTCAGGAGGCAGGCTACCAGTGTTTGTCCTTCCTTTGCACAGAGACCAGGGAACAGTGTTACAGGTGATGCCAAAGGAAAGGAACATCAATGGCTTCAGTTTCCATCACAGGCACTGTTGGATGTGCCTCATCCATCCCTCCTGTTCTCAAAGGAGGGTACTCAGCTCCCAGACGTTGGTGTCATCTCTATAGAAAGTGGCAAGTAGGAGGAGAAAAGGGAATTAACAGATCAGTGTAATACCCTGGAGGAGATGAGGAGGGTAAATGGCTGGACAAATAACGGATAGTTCTTCCACAGCTCTCACCCATGATCACCTCAAACACTTGTGACCGCATTTTCCAAAAGGGTCAATAGTCAATGAGCACCCAGTTTTCTCATTTGAAAAACCCATGTTGATGTCAAAACATCAAAATGCGTTTCTAAACCTGGTCTTCAGCCCGTGGACGCCACTATTGTTTAAGGAAATTCACTGGCCAAAGCACCTTCTCAGCCTCAGTGTCCACCCTTGGCTTTCTTTTTATCTTTGGAATGATCCTGTATTCAACTCTGCTGGCCTGGTGTCTCCAGTCCCCTCAGTATTTCATTCTTAAGTCTACTTCCTCAGTATCTTCTCCTCTGAAGATTACTTTTGGGCAAGAAAAGTGAACACGCAATGAGAAAAACTGTTCTTATTGCATGTTCAAGAAAAAGCACATGTATATCTCCGTTGCCACGGCAGTGGTGTGGATTACATCCAACCATTTTAGCCACACCAAGTTTAAAATGGTAACCAAGTTAACAACTCTTTTGTTTCCTCCTGGGAAATAAAGAATCCATGCAGCCAGCTCAATAACAAGTGCTGGGATGTGTTTGCTCTTGTGGGCTTAGGGGTGACCACCAGGCAGCCACGGCCAGTCCCCTCCACAGGCTGCAAGGCTGACCCAGTTTCTCCTCTGAGCTGTCATGGCAACCCCCAAGGTTGTGTTTGCCACTTTGCATGGCGAAACCTTCAATTTCTGGCTACAGCAAAGCAGGAACACAAAGCCAGCAGCGGTGCGAGCGGGAGGGCAGATCAGTCTTTCACCCCACGTCCTGCTCCCAACAAAACCTGCATCCATGCGATGATGAAGAAGTCAGACACAGGAGGGAAAGCAAGCTGTCACTTACTCTTTCCCATTCTGGTGTGGCTTTATTCCTCATCAGGATGCATTCAGCCTGGCTTGATAAAGAAATGAGGTGCATGCAGTCATTTCATGTGTGTGCAGCATGGGCAGAGCCTGCCTCTCTTCTCTTGCAGTCTCCCCTTACCTCAAGGCCATTGCCCACACAGACCAAACTCAGCAGTGGGTCAGTACCATCAGATCTGTGAAATCCATGGGAAGGACAAACAGGGTAGAGTGGCAGGGGCAGCTCAGCCCATATTTGATATCAGAGAGTCTGCACACAGCAGCTCCCGCTGAGGGATGCCTGCCACAGCTGCTTCCAGGACCTCTGGCTCAAAGGTGGTTGTGCATTCACCCATCCTCAGCCATTTGTTACCCAGAGAGCTGGCTGCCTACAGCCACAAAGAAACGTCAGCACTTCACACTGAAAACCTTGTCAGCCTGAAGGAGAGAGATAATTGTTCCACACTGCAGGGCAGACACCCCAAAATCACTTGTGTGTTGTAGGGAGGAGAGAAAAGGAGAAAAAGAGGAAAGAAAAAAGAAAAAGAAAAAACAAGGGCTGGGAGGTTTGATTTATAGAAGGAAATGAGCTGTAGGGTAACGTTCCAGGACTGGCTAAGCTGAGGTGGGTGCAGAGAGAGAAAAGCATCAGCCTGCTTGGAGGGAGCAAGAAGCACAGGAAGCGCATGCTAAGTAGGAGTACCAGGATGACATTTGAAAAGGGGAGAATTCAGGCTGAGCAGCAGGAAAAGCTTCCTGACAGTGAGATGCCTGCACTGTAGCCATCCCTCGGGAGAAGCCCTGGAAGCCTCATCACTTGGCATGCAAGGACTGAGCTGGAGGAAAGCTGCAAGTCCTGGAAAGGCCTTATCCAAAGCTCACTGGAAGTCAGCAGCGAGGCTTGCATTAATTACTGGAGGCTTGGCTCAGAGACCAACTCCACGGACAGGAAGCAGGGAACTCCAAGCAAGTGACTGGGTGGTGGCAGGTCCCTGACGTGAGCATCCCTATCCCAGGGGAGCTGAGAAACAAATGGGAGACCACGATGGGGAAATGGATGGGGAAGTAAAAACTCCCTTCTCCTTTAAGGCAACGTTATCTGTCGGCAAGGAGCTGCTCCGCTCTGGCCAAGGCACAGCAGAGTCAGGGCTCAGGCTTCTGTTAGTCTGGGCCCTTGGGAAGGCCAGCTGCCAAAAAAAGAGGGCAATTTAGCTTTAGTCAGGGGGCAGGGCATGGGTGCATGGGGAAGGGAATGAGGGACAGAGAACAGGAGAGTGAGGGAGATGGGACATATGAACCGTGTCTCTAGATGTGCAGAAAGAAGCCCAGCAAGACAGGGTCTATGACTTGGGGAAGGAAGCGATGGCTGCAGGCGGAAGCCAAGGCAGAGGCAGAGGCACTCCAGGGACAATGCTGCTTCCCTCCTATCAAGAAAGAGCCTTGGCTGAAAAAAACTGTGTTAAAAACAGCTGGGTCGCTGACTCCTTTCCCAGAGCTCCCTGACCCACCAGTCCTCCTGTCACAAGAGGCAGGAGGCAAGTTCCCCTGTGAGGATGCAAATGGAGCATTTTCTCTTGCAGGAGACTACCCCTGTGTCTGCATCCCTGGGTATGCTGTGCCCAGCAGGGTGAGGTGGAGCCTCTCCACACCATGGCACATGGAGAGCTACAGCACATAGCCCCAGAGCTGTGGATATGCTCACAGGTACCCTGGTGTGAGCTGAGCATCATCCCGCTGATTCCAGTGGCCTTACTGGGAGCTGGCGTCATGACACCGCCTCCACTGCATGAAATTGAATTTCAACCTCCCATCCCACGTGGGTTCCTTCTACACCCAATAAAAGCATCTGTGCTCAAAGGGCATCCACACATTCACATAAGAGAGAGCCAGGCATGGGCAGTTAAAGCAGTAACCGTGCTGTGCGCACAGCATCCTTGGAAGTGCTTGCTGCATTTGCAACATCTCCCGTCCACGCTTTTATGGCTGTGTTCCTTTATTCGGATAAACGGCCTTCGGCCTTCTCCATTTCAACAGCAAACTCGTGAGGGCAGGAAATGACAGCCCATGCTATTGCCAAGCCAATAGAAATGGAGCTAAAGTGGGAAGCCTAATTTAAGAGTAACGTATGATATAAAGAAGTTGCACTGATTTCCAGACCCAGGGAATTCAGAGTTAAAGTTATGCTTAAAATAAATCCAAACTTGTTGAAGTGTGACAATGTGCAACCAAGGCATACAAATAGCCTTAATTCTGCCCTGAAGTGACACATAACCATATGACTGTGATTAAAATGTTTTAGTGCTTGTGCTCCTAGACTAGATTACCCTGATAAACACAGTATATTTTCATATTCCCTTGCTTTGCCCCTCTCCCAACAACCCTGTGCCCCAGATATTGTCACTAGCACCAATTTCACTGCTTACCAAGAAAAAAAGATTTATATCACAGGTCCTTCACATCTGTAATGGGAGCCTCAGGCTAAGCATTGTCTTGGAAATACCCTCCCTCTTACAGCCACCCATTCCACAGGCTCTGGAGAGCCAACTTGAACGTGCACCAAAGGAGCATTTACTCCCGCTGAGAAGGGAAGGGCTTTCCTCACACCTTTTATATTGCTAATCTACACTCACATATTTATATTACAAGCCCATTAAAAACTTGGGTTTAAAGTGCAGAGAAAATGGGAGACAAAGAAAAATCATCTGGATAAACAATTATGGCTTTTTGTCAAGGATTCAGGAGCTAATCGAGTCCAGATCTGTTCCACATTCACATTTACATGCAAAATTGTACTTACTGAGTGAGAAAAAGTTAGATTAGCATCAAGAGTCAGATCTGCCCTCAGCTATGTAGTATGAACTCCATGGAATGAATGGGGCTCCCAGGGTGTTACAGAGGGCAGAAGTTTGGCCCCAAATACAGAAGGACTGTTTGGCCTAGGTGCACAGGAAAGTGGATGCTCTGCACTTCAGCCTGAAATGACTCCCCAGAAGTGTATTTACTTAAGAGTGTGGGTGGCCTGAATTGTCACGATGTGATTAAATATTTAGCAGTAAATCACAGCTGTCCACTTATTTGCACTTTTGCTGCCGGGCAGCAGGAACACCCCTGGAATTAGTCAGCATCAAACACGTTAATGAGTTAGCAGATATATCATAGTTTACAGTTCAGACTTCTTTTGTTCACATAAACACACACCCCATCTCCGCTTCTTTCCCAGAACAGCCTATCTTTTCAAACATGTTGACTTTCTGTGCTTTATTATATTTGGCCATTATTAATGAGCTTGTGAAGTTTTCTGTTATGTGGAAAAGCACCTTGCCCCTGGCAGGCTTCCTGTGCCTTAAGCCCCATCCTGAGGAGACTCCTTGTGTGAGGGGAAACGGTCCAGCCTCAGAGAAGTTCCTCTTCACAAGCCAAAAGCCACCCTCTGCATGCGAAGATCCAAAGTTAAATATGGAACCAATAACAACCATGGGCAAAGACCTTTGCACACGGAAAATATTTACAAAGCCTGTGTTACAAATCACAGTGGCTGGAGGAAAACGCACCTTTGCTGTGCAGAAAGCAGGCGATTTGTGTCACAAAAGGAAAGAAAATCTTGTTCTCTGGGTTAACACTCCCACATCTCATTCATTCCACTTCCCCACTGCCAGTAACCTTTTATAAATCACAGGCATAGCGTAGATCATGATTTAATAACTCACCAACAAACTGCATCCAGTGCAGGAGGACTGCAGTGTCGATATCAGTTCTTTGTGACTTGTATGCCTAATAGATGCTAATTGCAAATCATTAGTTTTGATTAAACAAAACGCTAGAGATTTTACCAGGGTAATGCTCTAGCATGGAATCAAGGGGAGCCAGGTTTTTTTGTGTATGTGAATAAAACAGTTTTTCACCAGAAAGAGAAAAAAAATCTTATTTGCTGACACTGAAGTTTCTTGTGGGAATACATCACTTTTGTAATTAAGTTTTCATCTGGAAGATTTTTCAGGTCAAAAATGGAATTTCTGGTCAAAATCATAGCAGGGAGGAACGCACACAGGAAGCCCAGCTCTGAACTGAGTGAAGTCAAACCTCTCACATCCCAAGCACTTGGCTTAATTACAGAGCTAACAGCTCGTCTGCCACATGGCCACTCCTCGCCTGGTCATGCTCTTTTTTGGCCATCCTGCTCCAGCACCACTTCCCAGTTCTCCCTCCGGCCTCTCCCAGGAGCAGAAGGTGCAAAGCCATGGGCTGGAAGCATCTGCCCACTCTGCAGTTGTATTCACCGGGAAGCCTGCCTGAGCGAGTGGTTGCCTCCAGCTGGAAAAGCACGGAGGAGCAGCCTCACCACCAGCAGCCGCTCTCACCCGCACGGCAGGATCTGGGAAAGGATGTCTGGCCGTATCTGCCTTCCCCTCTGTGCGCAGGAATGCACCGTATCAGCAGAAAGCATCTTCTCTAAGGGTGGCTGCACAGCTTTATCTGTGGCAGTGCAAGGAACGGGGAGAGCTGGGCTGCCGGCAAGCCTTCCTGCCCTCACAGCCTGGCTGCTCTGTGCCACCATGACGATGACACACCAGAGCTGCAAACCTGGTTTAACCGGCCAGTTTATGACACTCTTTGTGTCCACAGAGTGTACAGAGTAGCTGGCGAGCCCCTCCATGAGCTCCCTTACATCGCATACCTCAGCCAGGCTGCTGCAGCAGAGGTGGGGACCGAGCACACATCCTCATCCTCGGTTCACCTGAAGGAGGGTGAAGTGGTTCAGCTCAGCCACGGCAGTCAAATGAGTCTGAAGCACTGTTAGGAGGGATCAGAATCAGGGGTGTGTGTCTCTGTGTGTGTGTGGTTTCACAACACCTCCCTCTCCCCACCACCAGCCACACCAGTTTCCTCAAAGAAAAGCAGAACAGTAGAGCTCAGACCCAAAGCTACGCCGTGATGTATTAAAGCCTTGTTTTTCCCACTGCTTAAAGAACTGACCCAGCCCCCTCAAATGTTCCCAGCATACTTGAATTGTGAGTCAGAAACCACAATGGAGATACTCGCCTAGCTTGACAAAGTTTTAATATCTCCTGCCAAAGAGTAATCGCTGATTTTTTGCTCTGTCACTCATGAGTCCTGTTCCTGCCGCCCTAACAATGCAAAGCACACTCATAGAGGAAGTGAAGATTACTTCTCAGGTGCTTCCCTGTAGCATCCTCAACTTTGCATGGTCCCTTTTGTACAGAGCCCAGCTAATAAACAGGATGGAAACCTGCAGGTATTGAAGTCATATGTCTCTGTACCCACAGTGGAAGCAATGGAGATAGAGGATGGAAAGAATAGCAGCAATACTGAAAAGTGAGGCCAGGAAAAACTTCATCTTTGCAGGCAGGGTCTAATATTTGAAAGAAATAGTAATTCAAGACCAAAATTTCCAAAGACTGGACTAGCACCTCACTTAGCAAAACATCTTGAGGCTTAGGAGTTAATCTGTAATGGGCTGTCATACCCACCACAATAAACTTTGGCAAAAGGGAGCAGCCAGGAGTAGGAAGCACCAACCCTGTCATTCACCACAGCTCAAGTCACTGCCTCTCATGAGTTAGCATCCAACGTGGCAAAGTTACTTTTCACTGCTTTCTCTTCTGGAGCGGCAGCAGAGCTGCAGCACCAAGCAGGGCTCTGTTTTCTTCCCCCCTTCATTAGAACAATTCACAGGGCCTTGCTCAGGGCAAAAAGACAGAATACAATTTTGATTATTCTTTTTCTATAGGTCACACTCATTTCTCAATTTTAAATATCTCCACACAAATATAAGTGCTAGAAACTTGGGAGTTTTATTTAGCTTTGTCTGTGTCCCCCCTGTTTCTTCAGTTGAAAGCCAAGATGCACTAGCATCTTGGCTTTCAGCTCTGGCAAAGAGGCACAAGGGCTTCAATAAGTCCCTGAGTATCACAGTTCAAGGCTTGATCTGCAGCAAAGAGAGCTGGCAGCACCACGCAGCACTTCAGTGCTCCGGCTGTTGCTCCAGCATAGTCATGTAGGGAGGATTCAGAGGACCAGCAGCTGAGAAAAATGCAGACATAACCAAACTATTCAGTGTTACACGAAGCCAAGGTCGTGTGTGTGTGTGCTTGCTTTCTTTTCGTATTTCCACCGCAACAAGACTTAATATTTCTTCAGAGGATTCATGCTCGTACTTGTACCAAGAAATCTTTCCCATTATCTTCTCTATCGCCCAAGCTGCAGTGCAAGAGCAGCCTGCAGCCCTCCATCCCTGCTGCCCTCCATCCCTGCTGCCTGGGGTTTGGGACAGCAGGGCTGGCGAGATGGGAGAGTTCCCAGGCTCTGAGGTGCACCAGGAGAAGAGAGATCGTTTTGTGCCCTGCTAATCCTGCTCTGCAGGCATGGTGCATTTTGCCTCCTTAGCGCCTGCCATGGAGAGCTTGGGGTGCAACATGGGGGCAGCAAGGAAACAAACTTCAAGCAAGGTTTACTCCCTACTTAACTAGTAACTTCTTTATTAGTTAATTCTTGCCTCCAAAAAACGATACAAAGGCAGGGGGGTGAATAGGTCTGAGCGGACTGCACATAGAAAATGCGAACATCACACTTCATCCCTCTGCTTTCAGGAAGGGGAAGTCTGTGACAGAAGCTGTGCCCAAAGCCCTTAGGCAGTGACTCAGAGGGATGTTCTTCCCAGCTCCGCCTCAGGCTTGAAATGTCAGGACTGTGGTTCTTGATGACAAACCTGAGCCCCGCTAAACTGAAGGTAACATACCAGTGATCCTTTTAAACTTCCCATCCCCCAGAGCACGCATTGCTCTGAGCTGTGCACATGTACTGACCTCTCCCAGCGCAGTCCTGGCGACAGGGTGATGCACAGCCCAGACCTGCACTCCCTGAACGCCCCACGGGCTTTTGTCTAGCATGGAGCTAACACTGGAGGTACTCGAGAGGGAGGAAGAAAGTAAAAGAAGTTGTTGCATTGTGCAGTAAATACAGATCCTAGTATGGATCTTAGGATCCTAAACCAATATGGATCGTAAGCCCATTCAAATCCGTCAGTGAGGGTTTCCAATGCCTTTACTGGGCTTTGTCTGAAAACGCTAAAACCAGTAGTAATGTCATGGCAGTAGGAATAGATTTTACAGCTCATGGGTTAAACTCTGAGTGGAACACTGAGCTCATCCATACAGGTGATTCCTCCAGGACAACTGCACTCACAAAGCCATGGGAGGTGGGAGAAGGGTGGGAGAAGGGTGCTTGTTCTCCCACCAGCTGCCGGTTGGTAGGTGACCAAGTTACTATATGTCCAAGCTTGTTAATCTTACATCATCTGTGAGCAATAAAATATGTCCATTAAAAAACACCTACACCAGTTAGAGCTATCGATGGGAGATGGACCAAAACAGCAGGCAAAGAGTTGGAGTGAGAGACCTCAAAGGTCCTTGACTCACACAGTTCAGATGATGCTAAGCTAACCAAGCTTGGAAGGGGAGATGCTCTTGCAAGGGGGTCTTTTGTAACCAGCTGCATGAGACCACCATCATCTGAACTGAAAGAAATACGCCTTTGTACAGCCATGGTAAGAGGCTGGACAAGCTAGTGCAGAGTGATGTGATGTGTCTTTAAAGCACGCTGCTCTGGACAACGCATTTTGGACAGTGTTTCTGGAGGCTGAGCCAGCCTCACAGCACTGGCCCCAAAACTATGGAACACGTGCCCTTCTCAAGAAAAGGCATTTTAAAGAAACCTAGATTGCAATCTGAATGCAAGCAGCTTCTTTCAGCTCTCCATCGTTAGAGGTAATGCATGCAGATGAATCAGTTTGAGGGGCATAAACTGGTGCTGGTAGAGTCTCAGCAGAACATCTTGGCTTGCTCCTTCAGTCAGAAAGAAAGAAGGCAGCTGCAAAACCATTGTGTATTCACCTGGAAAGTGTCTAATGCTGTTTGTCTCCCACCAGCAGCACACTGTGGTCGGTCCCCGGTAGTGTGCTGCCACGGAGCCATGGGCTGGGCTGGGATTGTCAGCTGTTAGTTAGCAGCCCAGGCTACTTGCATTACAAACTCTGGGGAGAGATTGGAGCTGAAACCAGAGGAGCTGCAAACAAGGGGTAGCAGCCTTCCGTAGCAGAGCACAACAGGGGTATCTCCATCACTTGGGACAGCACAGACTCAGTGCTGGGCATGCAGAGATGCTACATTTGCATTTGTACAAGGTACAACGAACCACTGGCTCTCAGCAGATGACATTCAGACACGAGGGTTTCAGAGGCCTACAACAAGGATGCACCTTTCTCCTGCCCCTGTTAACTCACCGCAGTTGCAAGGAAGACCACTGCAAATGCCCCCCTTCCAACCCACTGCTGGCACTTCCATCCCCAGCAATGTGCCAGGTTGTTATGCCCTCACACAGGGGCTTGGCAGGGCACCCTTGCCAGCCAAGGGAAGGTTTGCATCAGGGGCTAAAGATCAAACTGTATCTATCTCTGAACACACCTTTGTTAGTTTTGGCTGAGCCCTTTCAGGTATCACCTGCCTCCCCGGGTAAACAACGTTCCTGTCCTGAGCACCACGAGCCTGCTGCGTTCCTCCAAGGACTGCTTTCTCCCGGAAGGTATCTGAGCACCTACCACATCCACAGCAGCACAGGAGGGAGGGTGAGCCCCAGGACTAATGCAGCTGCAGCAAGCACAGTGCAGGGAGTGGAGGAAGGAGCTGGAAGCAGATCACGGTCAGGCTGCTGTTTGGCTCTGCTGGAAATGAGAGTGGAAAGCTGGCACTGACATCCAGCCTCCCCAACAAACATTGCATTCATATGCAGAGCTACGGAGCAAATGATCTGTCAGTTGTTCATCTGGAGAACAGGTTTCACCAGCCTGGATTAAATGATTACGTTGCTGCAGCATGTGCTTCTAGCTGCTCTGGGAGATAAAGGAAGTAAGGCAAAAGTACTGCAGAGGGAGGCCTGACCCTGCAACCCAGCTCGGAGCACCTTTATGTTGGAGAAGGTTTGGACTGGAGCAGGGCACACAGCTCGAATGCATTTAAAAGGCAGGACTTCAGTGCTGATGCGCTGGAATCGCTAATGCAAGAAAGCACCCCTTCTGAGTACAAGAGGTGTATACTTTGCCTCACGTTACTGCCTCCAGATGTGCACCAGACTGGCTGTATTTCTGAGCCTTCTGCTCCTTGTTCCCACAAAGCTGAAGGCAGGGTTAGTGCAGTTGGAGGTCTAACAGCACATGTGCAGCAGTGACAGGCTCCACCAAAGCCTGCGTCCTGCCTTCACAAAACCCCCGTTGAGTGACTCCCTTAGGATGTAATTGCAGTCGACTTCATTCCAGGCCGTGAGCATATGTCTGGCTACGGACATTACTGAGAGCACAGAAGGAAAAAAAAACAGAAAGGAGAAAGTGCAAAACAAGACTCTTGAAATCCAAGCCCTGTTAGGATTAACGGGTGTTTTCCTCTATAGGAGAAGGTTACTTCACTACCTTTGGCGATCCAGCCAGCCTTCCTGCATTAGCCTTTTGCAAGGCAGAAAAGAAAGGCTGCCATCAGCTTAGCAGACTCAGAAACACAACATTGCAGCAAACCCATGGCCCCTGGCAGCACCCCCTGAGCCCTCCGCAGACCATGTGGGCAAAAAGTAGACAGCCAAAGAGCCGACACAGCAACTTTAGGACTCTCACAGACCTCAGGGGACCCTGAACCCTTGTATCAGAGAGCCCACAGCATCTATCTCTGCTCCATGGCCTTTGGCAGGTCACTGGAGGTTGCCCCTTGGCCCCACGTCTCAGGGGAGGATGCATGTGCGGTGGGGGCAGTGAAGGACAAAGGGATGCAGCTGCGGCACACTGTGGGCAGCGGGCACCGCCACCCTTTGTCCCCACCTCTTGTGTTTCGCAAGAGGAGCCTTAACAGCAGAGCTATCGCTTTTCTGTTTGCCTTTCTCTTGTCCAGAGCGAGCAGATCCATGCGTTGGTCCATAGCTCACCCAAGGGAGCTCTGCAAACACTGCTCTGCAGGAAGCTCCCCACAAATAGCCTGTGGCAAGCACCCAGCACTCACCGCTCCCAGCCCAAGCGGTTGCAGGCTGGCAAATCTTTAAGTAAGGTCTTATCAATGGGAAGTGTCAGACAGGCAGAAGCAAAGCTGAGCTGGCCTCCCCACATGGAGTGAAAACACACAGGATTTGTCCAGCTGGGATGGCTCCCAGTCAGGCATTTACGTTTGTGACTCGAGTCTTTAAAAATACATCCCAGTGCACGTACGGATGTACTCCAAGATACACTTACATCCACAAGCACATGACCTAGGAGGTGGGTTCAAGCTAAAGTGACTCAGCCTCCCAGTTACAGGAACAAAATTAGCAGCCACTCATACACGTCTTATGTCTTAGATGGGGCTAGATGGCACTGTAAGTTAGTTAATGTGCAAGGCCTTTGCCTCAGGAGACTTTACTTTGGCATTATGATGAGTGGAAAACCAGGAAAACTGGTGCTCCCTAGGGTATATTTTCCAGAGCTGGGATAGTAATTCACACTGACAGCCTGATTCAACACATTTTCTAGGTGCCTAGTTAGGAGCTGTGTCCAATAATTTAGTCATTCCCTGGAATTTACTTGTTGGGTTTTATTTTGAGCAAATAATTCTTGGCTTGCAAGCATTTAAACATATGTTTTCCCCCCAATACTTGGCCTGCATTTTCCCTGCTTTGATTTATCCCATTTCTTCTCATTAACCCTTGTCCCCCACCCCCGTTGTTCCCATGCTGGATCCCTCTACCTCTCCCAGGAGAGCAGTGGTGAAATGACATTCGCCTCCCAGACCTCCTGGCACATCACCCCTTCTCTTTGGGATCAGCTTGGAGAGGCAGAGAGCCCTCTGGCCAGGAGCCTCTGATCCACTTAAGGATGCACAGCTGAAACAGAGCAAGGCAAAGTGGCAGAGGGAGGCAAGGAAAGAGGCAAGGAAGGAGGCAAGGAAAGAGGCAAGGAAGGAGGCAAGGAAGGAGGCAAGGAAGGAGGCAAGGAAAGAGGCAAGGAAGGAGGCAAGGAAGGAGGCAAGGAAGGAGGCAAGGAAGGAGGCAAGGAAGGAGGCAAGGAAGGAGGCAAGGACCCGGCTCGCAGTGCAAGCGTCTGGCTGTATTCAGGTCAGAGCATTCAGGTCCCATGGTTTCAGGCCTCTGCCTGAGCTGTTAGGAGATGAATGAGTAAGGATCTGCCCGAATCTCACACCCAGACCTTCCAGAGCCTCTGCAGTCAAGCGACCACACCACAGCTAATGGCATTGTGCCACTGCAAGGGAATGGCACCCACATGTCTGGGGTGGGGCAGGAAGGGAGATGTGCCATCCCAGGGCAGCACATCTGCCCCCAGGGCTGGGAAGAAGATGTCCACCTCTTTAACTGAGGCTGTACCCATCGCACCAAGTACTCAGATGAGTAGCTCTCTCCCATCACTTAGCAAGGGGAGCAGCCCTCTGAAAATAAACTTTTCCCAGCAAGGAATCCCATCAGCTTCCTGACAGCCTGGGTCACCCGTGCCTGTGAATCTGCCTCCCTGTTCCTCAAGTAACAGATTAGTCACGTACATTTGCAATGGCGGCAATCCTGCCAAACAGCTGAGGAGCAGGGCAGGAGGAGAGCAGCAGTGTAAAAACAGGCAGAAGAGAGGAGAAATGAAACGTTTCTTCCTCTTCGCCCATGCTCCTTTGGTTTTCAACAGCATTTGCATGCACAAGCTGCAAACCAGCTGCATCACGTGCTGGAGGTGACATCCAGACGTTATCTAGCCCAGAGACTTGGGCAGCCCTGTGTGTCTCCTCTTTCACCCGCAGGCTGGCAGAAGCACCGCGCAGCAGCCAGAACGCTGACAGCTCCTCTGAGGCTGGGACCAGAAGCCTCCCTAAATACGGGTGAGGTTTGGCAACTGGGAAAACCTCTCGCTTGAGCTCCCATCTTCCGAGTGACTGACACCAGATCCCTCCCGGCAGGGCTGGAAAAGGCTCAGGGCTGCAAAGTGTCCCTGCTCAGAGACAGGTCCCTTGGAAAGGAAAACAAACAGGCAGAAAGTCCCCAAAATCCTTACTGCAAACAGTTACTTCCTTCTTCCACTAACATGCATGAAAAACCACCACTGGCGTTAGAGCACCAGCGCATGGAGCCTGTCAGCAGGTAAGGCTGCTCCTCTGTCCTGTACCTGCTGGTGCCAAACTGTCCCTGTCCTGATATGCTTGCAGCTCCATATGCCCCAGTGAGTAACAAAGGAGCAGATTCAAAGCAAGAGCACCTGAGTGATCTAGTAAAAGGAGACAACAAAAAAAGCAGGCTCTTTCAGGTCACTTGGTGTGTGCATACATTCCCAGACGCTCAGTCTGTCCCCTGTAGCTTGGGGAAATGCTAAATGGGCAGCATGGCCTGCAGAAACTGTAAAGAAGGGGAAGGTAGACAAGTGCCTGCGGGAAAGCAGATGAGCAGGTTTTCAAGACAAGATTTGCTACTGCAGTAACAGATAGGAGCATACATAGGCGGTCCCTACCCTGGTAATAAATAACAGCTAGAAACCTCTTACTAACCTCTGTAAAACGTGGCTCTGCCAGTGTGTCCATCACAAAGCTCTGTCACATATTAGCACTGCAGTACTCACTTAGCTCTCCCAGAGAAAGACAGAAAATGGTGGCAGGCTGGTCACAGCATCCCATATGCCAATCAGCAGGAGTCACAATCTTAAAGGATACATCCTTGTTAACATAAAAATGATGCTCTCTTCCTGTATCCTCCACCTTATGGGGCAGCACTGAAAAAGGAAAACAAAATACAAACATCACATTTGAGACAGGAACCTCACCATAATATGAAATCATAGAATTATAGAATGGAAGGGACTTTCTCCCTGCCACAGGCAGGGACACCTCCCACTAGACCAGGTTGCTGCAAGCCCAGTCCAACCTGGGCTTGAACACTGCCAGGGATGGGGCATCCACAGCTTCTCTGGGCAATCTGTGCCAGGGCCGCAGCACCCTCATAGTGAAAAATTTCTTCCTAATATCTAATCTAAAGTTACCATCGCTCAGTTTAAAGCCATTCCCCCTGCCATATCCCTACACTATCCTGTCCCTCTCCAGCTTTCTTGTAAGCCCCCTTTAAGTACTGGAAGGCTGTTATATCCCTGAAGCCTTCTCTTCTCCAGGCTGAACAACCCCAACTCTCTCAGCCTGTCTTCATAGGAAACGTGCTCCAGCCCCCTCATCATTGTGGCCCTCCTCTGGACTTGCTCCAACAGCTCCACATCCCTCTTGTGTTGTTGCCCCCCAGCCTGGATGCAGCACTGTAGAGCAGATCAGAGGTGCAGAGTCACCTCCCTCAACCTGCTGAACGCACTCCTTTTAATGCAGCACAGGACACAGCTGGCTTTCTGGTCTGCAAGCGCACACTGCTGGGTCATATTGAACTTCTTGTCAATCAATAGCCCCAAGTCCTCGTCAGGGCTGCTCTCAATCCATTCTTCCCCCAGCTTGTATTTGTGTATATTGTGTGAAATACCAAAAAAACCCTCAGAAATCTTCTAGCTTCCCTTCCTAGAAACAACCAGGCATGGGGCTACTAGGTGTAAGCATCTGGTCTGGTGCACTCACCTGCAGTCCAGTGCAAAACTGTCCCCATTCACCAGCAGGGATGGGAAGCGCATCTAAACACTGTCCCGTTTCAGAAACAGCATGGGGAAGAGGAGGAAGTGCATAAACCAAGGGTCTGATATCTGGCACTACACCAGGACATAGATTAGACTAGACAGCACACTAATTGCTATCCAACAATCTATTTGTGCAGTTTACTCTAAAACACACACAGTGCTATGGTCTGTTTACAATGCCACTTGGGGCAGTCCTGAACCAAACAGCCACCCTGGGCAGCAAAGCTATGTATGCGGGGGGGATTTTTCAGTTAACACATACTTGCTGTGCATCACAGGGTTATTCTTCCAGGGCACCCATGTCCTGTTCCTGTGCTGCGTATGTATTTTTGTACTCCTGTGAGGGCTCGAATGCTCAGGAAGGATGCCATTTTCAGAATTACTGGACCTAAGTAGCTGGAGGTACATAAATGAGCAGTATGCTGAGACTTGAGGGGAACCAATGGCTTTACTAGGTTATCAGCTAACCCGCACAGCCAGGAGTGCAGGATGTCAGTGAAGGAGATAAGCCAGCTCTAGGACAGATCCCAGCATGCCTCCACAGGAGTTCTGTGCTCCACAGGAGCACTTTGCTCTCCCTTAAGGAAGATGGGACATCAAGAGATTTCCTACCCCTCCATCCACACTGTTAACATCTCTCTTATTGCACTGGGAAGGATATGTTGGGTACAAAGAAGCTATTACCTGCCACACACTAAGCAAAACCATAGGGAAAAGGATAGAGCAGCTTCTGTTTTGTTTGTGTCCATCCCACATGTCAATGGACAATAAAAACAAAGCACTGCAAAATAAACCCCACTGCTTTAAAAAGTCCCCAGGAGCATATCTTCAATGGTATCATTTTTTTTTCTGCTTCTTTCCGATCCTTTTTTTTCTGCTGTCGAAGTTGACATCTTTTCCTCTTGCTGAACCAGCATTTCCTGACAGCAAACAATTGGCAGAAATTTTCCATCCAGCTCTCAATGGATTTCAACACTCGGTGCTTGTGCATGCTTGTGAGAAGAGGTTAATGTCGATCTCTGAGAATTATCTACAGGATGTGCAAAAGGATGCCACCAGTGAGGAACAGCACCTTTGTTTGGAGAAGTTCAGACACTAGCCGGTTCCTTTGCCTCAAAACCAGGATCAGCGCTTCTCAGCTCACTTACATCTGTAATGGCGATGCTCCTTCACATGTTTACTGCCTAACTGACCTGTCACTGGAAAGAATCCGCCCATGGGGAGCACTGCCTTTAGTGACACAGCACATCCCCTTCCAAATGCCCTGGGGATACTTTGATGGTTTTAAACCCAAACATCACAGAGAATAGCATTGCTCTCCCAATAAACAGCAGTACAGACAGGCCTCAGAAGCCAAACAAGCGAGGCAGGAGCTTGTGGGAGGAGATGGTAATAAATGCAATAGCCAGCTTGTTAATCACCGCCCCTAGCGCCTGATAACCATTACCTTGCCACAGCTGCCCTGTGTATAGTCATGGTAGGACAGCTCTCCAGGTTTGGAGGACTTTACCCAGGGATGCGCATGCACTGAAGCGTAAGCACACACAAGGAACTTGTGAAGAAGTTGGAAAAGAAAAGCCTGGTGCCAGATCTGAGCCACGAGGCAGCCCGTGAACAACAGCCCCCAGTATGCAGCAGCAGCGACCCAAACAGCCAAAGGTTTCTGGGGAGTGAGGAGGGATGCAGTGGAAACCAGCCGGTCCCCATTCAGCATTTCTGTCTGCAGGGCACTCAGGCCAAAGCCGCCTTAGTGTGCTTTTAAAGGCAGGCAAATGACAAGCAAGGCATCTTCCCTTTCAGGGCCCAGCACTCCTCCTCCACTGAGACATCTATGACTGCTATCATCGGCTTAAGGGGCAATAACTTCACCAGCAGGTGAAGCTGGTTTATGAGGGGGAGGGAAAAGAGTTAACCCAAATTAACCAATCCACCCACTGTCAGTGGGCCAGCAGCTCTGAGCACACTCACTGGGAGGGAACGCGGCATCCCGGCACATCCAAGAGAGGATGCCTTTCCTAAAGGACACAGCTGATTCACCGCCCTGCTGGAGTACCACGGGCAGTTTCAGCTCAGAGGCCTGACCTGTTTGGCACGTGGCCGGTCAGCATCAGTTGCCATTGGAAAAGGGAAAAGAAACATAAAACCTCTGAAATCACAGAGTGAGCAGAGGAATGGGGGGGAGAAAAAGGAGGGGGCAGGTGGAAGAGTTGGACTTGCAGTCTCTGGTTGGGTAACAGGCTAATTCCCGCCTGCTCCCTGCCCACGACTCCATCTAATTACCCTGTTTCCTCTGAGCTGATTGGAAAGTGGCCTTGTGTCTGGAAAAGGCTGTAAGCATCTTACATGCATCTGTTCCACCTAATCCCTAATAACTAGTGCCTGTGTGCTCAGGGAGAGGAGGAGGAGGGGGAGGATGAGCTGGGAAGGGCTGGGAAGGGTTTCCCATGTGCACTGGCTGCCATGTGGCAGTGAGCAGGGCTGCCCTGCTGCAGGGGCTAGGGGCTGTCAGGGAACTGACGCTGTTCCTCTTCTGCCCGTTTCACAATCTGGGGCCCTTTCCTCCTTCCCCTTGCAAGAACTGAAAACCTATTCAAAGGAACAGAGAGGGGCAGGGGTAGGAA
>JAVHNF010064820.1:14738-29475 GCA_034783455.1 Micropsitta finschii
CACAGGTGCTCTCTCTGTCAGCCTGGTATGCCCAGAGTACTAACAACCAAGGGCACCTCTTAGACTACAGAGTTTGAAACTGCAACTCTGATTATGTTATTCTAGAAGGAACATATCATCATGAGGGTTTATTTCACTTCAGTGTAATGTTTTTTACATTAAATAAAGTAAAAATAAAATTTTACTTATAATTTCTAAAGAACCATGTCCTTATAGAAATAGATAGAATGAAATTCAAGAAGGCAAGTAATGCAAAGTTCTTTTTACAGTGCAACATTTTTTTGAAATAAGACATTTAGGTGCTTTTAAGAATAGAAAAATTTCTTTCTTTTTACTCGATTTTCATTTCATTCTCCTCTGACTCCCCAGGATCTTAAACTGGCATGAGTCTTTCTGCTAGATTAAAATTACAAATTAGGCCACTTGTGCTATCACACTTGTTAAGCATCTGTCTGTATATCACATCAGTTCAACAAAAGGAAAGACATATTTTTCCTTTGCAGAATTTACTGAAGTTTTATGTGGCATGAACTGGATACTGGATTAGTTTTTTCATATTGTGTAATTCTGCACCGTATTAATTACAACGTATAAACCACAGAAAACAGTAACTTTTTTGTGGCTTGATCAGCGTGACTATGCCTGGCTTCTGATTTTTTTTCTGTTGAAAACAAAACAGACTAACACACAAAATGCCCAATGTTCATCAACAGTACATGAACTTTACCTTTAGATTCATAACAGAAGCATTTCTTTGTCTTCAGATATACTTTCAAATACCACAGCAACACTTTTTTATTCAGAAACTATTCACATGGGATGACAAACTAAAAGTTTGCCACAATTCCCCATGAAATGTGTTCTAATTAAATTCATAGAATCATAGAAAAGTTAGGGTCGGAAAGGACCTTAAGATCATCTAGTTCAAATTCAAATAAGGGCAACGAAAAAAGTCAAGCCTGAAGGTGGTTTCACAGAAAATGAAAAGCAAGTTATTACTCAACCTCACCTGGATTCCACAAAAATCACAAACTAGCGAACAGCCTTCTGAACGCTGAAACCAAACTGGTCTCGTTTGTAAAGCTCTCGCATAAGCAGAGCTGGGTGGAAAAAAAAAAATGTTTTCCTTACAAATGCAAGTAATACAAATGGCCATTAAATATACCAAAAGACCAGGTCCTTGAGCTGCAATGTGGATTAATACTCAGAAATACACTTCTGTTATTTGCAAGACTGGTTTAGCACAGAGGAAAACCTTTCAATATTTTCTTCTACTTACAGGATGGACCTGGCTGGTGTAGGAGACTCCATGCTCTGCTCCAAGTTCTTGGAAAGAATACGGCATCTGCTCAGGAGCATAGAGTTGTTTGGACACGTTCCAAATTCAGCACTTCTCTGGCTGATGCAGGGCAATTCTGTGCATCTGCTAGCATCAACTGAACCAACCCCTCTGCACATACAGCCAGCTAGACCGGTCTTGCTCTCATCTCTCCCTCTTGACATTAAAAAAAAAACATTAATCACAAAAATTACGTTAAAAAGCAACCAAGCCCGAGCAAAAGAAGACAGCCAAACAAGTCACTACGCACAGCCAAAGCCACTAAGGAAACACACCCACCCGCACTTTGACAGCTTCCCACATAAAAAATACACTGCCTCCGGCAACAAAAGGTGAAGACTCAGCGGCACTGCGCTTTTAAGGACATGCTTCCACCGCTACAACTCGCAGATCTGAACGCGCTTCACCACCAAGGAGCATCACTCAGCATAGGCAGCCAACACCTCAGGGTAGCCCGTCCCTTTGTAATCTCCTTCTATCCGAGTTCCGTTCAACCGCTCAACACTGGTTTGACTCCCGGTCGCACCCTCACCCAGGGAGCCCCCCACCGCCCGCATCGCCAAAGGGCCGGTGGGATAAAGCTCCAAACCCCACCGCAGGGGAAGGCGGCGGCAGCGCCTCCGCCGGCTAAAACACAGAACCCCACTGCTCCACCCTCACGGCTCCACGGAGCCCCCAGGCACGGCCCACACGCCAGGCCCGAAAGCAGCGTATAACCACGGCTGCGACCGTCTGGCAAGGGCCCCTGCTCTCCCTTCCTCGCTGCATCGCTCCGGCTGCTTCCTGGCAGCCCCATGAAGCCGGCACAGGAGCCAGGGAGGAACTGGTATGGCTCCGTAGAGAGCACGGGAATGCAGTACGTCCACCCCGAGAGGCAGCTAAACCCCGCCACCACGAGCTCAGCCTCTATCCGGAAGCGGAAAGAACCACACACTCATCACAAGTCCCTGAGGCTTCCCGAGCAACGCACAGCGCCGGGTAAGCCTGACCAATCGCGTCCGCGAGAGGCGGGGATTAAACAGATCATGTTAGATTGACAGGCCCTCCTCCCAGTGGAACTACAGCAGCGCGGTTGCTTCCACAAATAGAAAAGCAAGATAGCGGCAGGGTTGCTGGGTGGGACGAAGCTTACCGTGTTTTCACGCTACTGGCTGTCAGAGTTGATTGGCAGGTGACTAAGCCTATGTGTAAGAGGCTCTCTACCCCCGCGACCTTTCCTGCTCTCCGCCAATAGACGGTGACGCCTGCCTCCGGTCGGCAGTGGGAGCGGTGGGTGGCTGAGCAGCATGAGTGGGGTGGTTCGTGCCGCTTGGCGGTTGGGGGCCGCCGCTGTGCGGGGCCGGGCTGGACGCCCGCTGAGCCAGGCGGCTGGGGAGAGTGGTGGCGTCGGTGCCGAGGGGAGCGGCGGCGGCTCAGGGTCGCGGGAGGCGATAGAGCGGTTGGTGCGGGAGCACCCGGTGGTGGTGTTCATGAAGGGCAGCCCGGAGCAGCCGCTCTGCGGCTTCAGCAACGCTGTCGTGCAGATCCTGCGCCTGCACGGCGTGGAGGACTACCGCGCCCACGACGTCCTACAGGACCCCGACCTCCGCCAAGGTCAGCGGCGGGCCGGGGCTGGGGCCGGGAGCAGCGGCTGCCGGGGGTCACCTTTGGGTGCCGTTTCCTCCGCTGTCGGGGCTGATACATAACCCGGGCCGGTTCCTTGTTTCTCTCTGTGTAAAGCCGCTATTACGGGGCAGAGCCAGAACCACGGAGTGTTGATCTACCGTTGTACAGCCCCTCGGGAGGCCCCGGCCTGTGCAGCCTTGCCGGGGTTACCTCGAGGGCTTTCGCCTTCCCGTGGGCTGCTGGGGTACCCTGCGGAGCTCTGTGTGGCAGCCCCTGCTTGCTTTTCACTGGCGTAGCTTGGGTTTGCTCGCTTTCTTGTTTGTTTTGTCTTTTCCTTAGTTGTTGTGTTTGGTTGCGTTTGTAGCCCCTGCTGGGCTACGTGCCAGGGTTTTAGGGTTTGTGGAGTTTGAAGCATATCATAGAGATGTGCTATTGAGGTTGCTATGCCTGGATTTCCCGTTTGGTTTCTGTTACCCTTACTGGGTCCAAGAGCGTCTTGGTTATCAGCCCAATGCAGTTACATTTTGGGGGGGCGGATCAGGCTTTTCATGCCACACTGCCTTGCCTAGTTAACAGATACAGAGCTGCGTTAAAAGACCTAAAATACTTAGTTATCAGATTTCATCATCCCTTGCAACAGTGTGGTGAAATTTCATTAATTGCTTGGACTGTACCTCTTGATTCCCTGCTGACGCAGACTGTGGGGTTACTTTGATAAAGTACAAAATTGTGCTAATCATTTGCACATTTTCCTCATTACTGCTCAAGTGGTAGAACCTATTCCATGTGCATTTTTTTGCCAGTTGTAGGAAGCTAGTACTCTGTTTTTGTAATGTCTTTCCTCTTTCCCTCTTCTGTGTGCATAGCTGACTGTTGAGGTTTTGTGTGGTTATTTGAGAAAGTTTTGAAAACCAAAACAAACCAAAATGGCTGCATAGTAGCTAGTCTTGCAGCTGCATGGCATTAACAGTTACTGCCCAGAACATACAAAAAAGTGCTTTAAAGCTACATGCTGGCATGTATTGGGTGACTTCCTTCTCCCGTGTTTTTGGTACCATTTGACTAATTGAGTTTTTCAGTAGCTTTTAGTTGAAAGGCTGATTTTTTTCCAATTCGTGCAGTTCAAAGGTGTAATAGTCAGTATGGTATAAAAGCTTAAGTATCAGAATTCGGGTGTGATGATGTTTTTTGTTAATGATGATTTTGTTCAAGTAAATCTTCTACTACCTTTGGCAGTTGAGCAAGTCATGGTAGTTTTTTAAAGTTTATTTACATATCTGAATTTATTAATTGTACAGTTTACTACAGTAAACTTATAAACCAGCTTTGGCACTTGTCTGACTGCACGAAGAGACAGCTTGATTTATTAATCGCATTGCTGGGTGCATAAGTTGATATAGTTTGTTGTACTGTTAGACGAGTGACAGAGCCAGTACCAGGGTTGGAGTGCTGAAGAGTTGAAGAACTACTTTCACTGCCAGGAGGCTGCTTCAACTGTGTTACCTATTGCACCCTAAAAAGCCAGTATGTGCCTGCTTCTGTTGGATGGCAATCTCTGACAGGAAGGGGCAGGGCTACTGGAAGCTGTAACTCTGTAAATTGCTAAGTGTGATTAGCAGTGACCGCCTGAAGACTGTCTTAGTCTCCTTCAGGATCTGGCCTCAGGTTCTGAAGAGTCAGATATGCAGAATGAGACACTTTCCTAAACTCTCTCTGTAAACATAGGCTGCATTGCATGCATGTGGGGTTAATGAGGGGATGATGAACCCTCTGTGAAAATACCAAATACATCAATTAAAGATTTATGTCTAAGGAGATTACTGTATGTGAGTTGGTCACCAGCTTTGTATTAGATCATAGAATCAACTGGGTTGGAAAAGACCTTTAAGATCATCAAATCGGACCTTTATCCCAGGAGTGCCAAGTCCACCACTAAACCATGTCACTGAAGGCCTGAATGTAACTTAAATATGCTTAAATGAACTTAACTTACTATGTATATGTATGCTTATACATATATGTAGGAAGAGCAGTATGTTGGAGAGATGGTGATTCAGGCAGGTCTGAAGTGCTGGTTGGTTTCTTTCCTGTATCTATTGAAACACCTTGTTTTCAGGTTGTTACAGTTCAATTGCTGAAACTTGTCCTGTGTTAAATATGGCAATCTGTAAAACTAAAGCAACCCCCATACTTGCCTCTCCACCTAAAAGAACATTCGGGTAGGTTTTGGTACTTCATGTGATTTATCTGAACTTGAGCTGAGGATGTGCTTCCCTGAAACAAAACTTTCCTTATTAAAGCTGATTTAGGAGACCTCAGTACATTCCATGGCAATCCAAGTTCCTCTAAATTAGCTCTTCCAGAAGTGATGCTGCTCTCAGCTGATGGACAGCATTAGGCTGGTTCAGGTCATTAAGGTGGCAGAGAATTTTGGGATTACATACTGGACAAATAGTGGTTTAAACTGTTTTGAGCTGTTGTGGTAGCTCACCCTTGGATTTTTTTTTTTTTCATTTACATTACTTCAGCGTAGGATGCTGCCAGGAGGGTGTTTGTGATCCATTCTCCCACCCTTGGACCAGCCTTCCGACAGTCATGCTTGCTCCAGTGGTAACTATCTCCATGAAAATGTGTTGCTTTCTGGAGAGAGCATGATTGGAGTGAGATTGGTTGCATGAGTCTGTTCTTTCATTTGTTAGTGCTACTGCTGGCAAGAGAGAGGCTACTAATTGGTAAGTGGAGTTGGGAAAATGGAGTGGGAGTGTTCTAGGTACCCCTTTCAGTAGCGCTTTGCACTCATTCTGTTTTTGCAGCTACCTTAAAGTGTGTTAGCTCAGATGTCAAACTGTAAACCTGATCTGTGCAGTGTGATTCAGCACAGAAGCTGCAGCTTCTGAAGCCCAGCAGGGAGTGCTGATCTGCAGGGATGAGGAAGGATATCCCTTGGGGTGGCTTGTACTGCCAAAGGATTCATCATGAAAGCATATCCTGGGTACAGCAAGTATAGATAAGGCTAACTTGCTTTAACACTACTAAAACAGTATCAGTAACTGCTCTACTAAGCTAGTAGTTGACTAGCCAGTTCAGGAGGTGTTCAGTTTGTAATCTGGTTGAGCCCTGGCATGAAGGCATTTAAGGCAGCTTGTCCAATACATTAAATGCAGCATACAGAGCAACTAATCTTTATTGTATTAATGTTTTTGTCTGAAGTTGGATAGGTCCTTGAAAGTGCTATTGGAGTCTGTACGTATATGCAGCTGAGTCCTTGAAGAAAATATTTTTGTGAAGTGCTTATTAGCAGTAGGTTTATTATGCAGAGCCGTTGGTATTTGATTCATGTTTAGCATTGCAGTATCTTAAAACCAAACCCTGTTTTCTATCTGCTGTGCCTCCTCTGAGTAGGGTTATCCTTAAGCATGCTTTACTTTTGGGACTCAGTTTTGCATTGCAACTAGTTCTGTGTCTCAAAGGTCAAGGAGTGTTTAAGACAAGCACTGCTAAACACAAACCGACATTGAAGCTTATGGTTTCTGTAAACTGTATCTAAACAACTGATGAAGACTGTAATGAAATACTAAGGAAGAAGTTACAAGTGGTGACACTGGAGATTATGCTAGATGGTTATGGGTTCTCTTTGGCCTTGATTTATATGGTAAATTTGCTGGTTTGGACTTCTAAAGCATTAGGTGTTCATACACAAAACCAGAAGTCAAATAAAATCTCCTGGCTGGTGGTGTCCTTTGTGGTTAGGAACACTGTTGGTTTTGTTTTGGTTTTTTTTTTTCTAGGTTACTATTTTAGTGGGGTTTTTTTAAGCACACTAAGGGGGATTGGCCAATTCCCCTTTGACTAAGGGGAATTATTAGCTCTGTTTCATTTTTTATGCATTAAAATAATAATCCAATCACATATTGATGCACTTATGCATGTATATGTATTTATATAACACTTCCAAGTGTTTTGATTCCAATAAAGTAAGCATAATTTGCTTATATGGTTATTTTTTTACTTCAAATATTTTGGGGTTTACCTTTAGACTCTTTAGAGGTTAAAATGTTTGCTGAGGGGAAAGCAAATTCCTTTGTGTTTTCTGCTGTACAGGTCTAATATTTGCTGTTAGTACTTTGACAGCCTTGTACTAAAGCTTGCAATTGCTTGTTTAGAGGGCTGACTTCCAAGGTGAATGGGCTTTGATGATCTGTAAAGGCACTTTTGTTGTCTGCAGGCTTAAATTTGCTGTATAGGCTTCTGTGCTTTTGGTAGAAAAGCTCCAGGTATTGCGTATTGAAAATGTATAAAGATGTTAATTCAGAACTTGGTATCTTTAGCAAGTGCTGGTGGGCTTGGTGTGAGAGCGTGCAGGTGTAGAATTTGGCTATTTTCTCTGCTATAGAAATAATGGCTTTGTGTGAAGTGTCATTTAAAAAGTGGCAAATTCAATATAATGCTTCTTCTGTACAATTTTTTGTGATGTCTTTAAGTGAAAGTCAGGATTTGGTTTATACCAGCTAATCAGTATTTTTTGATGGTCTTGAATTTGAATTCTAATAAGTATAAACTTTACTTGTGTACTTCATAACTGTGAGTCGAGCTCAGGTTTGTTTAATGGGTACTTTCAAAGAGACTTCAGCCTTTGTGCCCCTCCCATGGGCTGTAAGGTCTGGCAATGAAAGATAAAGCAATTTGAAATTCATAAGGCTCCTAGAGGGGTGAAGGTATCTTGCAATGGAAATTGCAGTAGTAAATGTAACTGTATTAATTCAGTAAGAACATAAAGTATTTTAAAGTCCTTTTGGGATAACTGAATGTAAACAGTTCTCAGTATTTTCCAATATCTCTCATTTAATTGATTGGAAAATCATATTTGCTTGTTTCTTGGGAGAGAAAAGAGGCTCTACATTTTCCCAGCTCCTGTTTGAAGTCAGTATAGGAGCTGATTCTGTATCTTTCAGCCACATCTTTAAGTTGGAGTGAGGACCAACCTAACTGTAATGTAGTTTTTCTGATAGTGCTCCTGTTACATAGATAAATTTTTGCCTCAAAGGGAAAGAAATGAAAATATCAGTAGTATTGTCAGGTGGAAGCAATGTATTCTGTTTAAAATGCTGTACTATTTGGAGAGGGTAGAAAACTTTAATACTCTTCCTTTCCTTTTTTTTTTTTTTTTTCTTCCCTCCCCCCCCCCCTTATGCAGGAATAAAAAACTATTCCAACTGGCCTACCATCCCACAAGTATACCTCAATGGTGAATTTGTTGGTGGCTGTGACATACTCCTCCAGATGCATCAGAATGGAGATCTTGCAGAAGAGCTGAAGAAGTTAGGAATCCGTTCAGCACTTCTGGATGCAGAAAAAGACCAAGACAAAAAGTAAAATGAGGAAAAAAAAAAAAAAAAAGATGCTGTGACAGGAATAAAGCAAATCTTCGATAAGAACTTTTTACCAGTAAAGCCTTACGTACTTCAGCTCGAAGAAGGCATTTGTTGGGACTGACACTAAAATTTTTCTGTGAATGTCTGTTAGTTCATGGTAGATGTAGTGATCTCAATATTTTGATTTATGGATATTGTGAAAATTTGAGTATAACCATTGCACTGTAAAGCTTACATTTGTGGAAATTTGTGTTTGGAAAAAGTTAACTCTGAAACCATTTTCTTCTTGGATTGAGGGGAGTAAAGCAAAAGAACTTGTATTTTTATGGATTTTGGGTGTGTGTTTCTCTATTCTTTGATACATGAACCTACACAAACAGTGTTTGCACTGCCTTGCTCCTTTTGAAAAAGTGTCAAGTAATAATGCATTTGTTTTGCCGTAAAGTCCTTGTGGTAAGACTTCCTGAGAGTCTGTATAACTCCTGTAATCACACATGCTATAGGAGAAAAATAGTCTTCAAACATTATAGGAGAGAAAAATTGTATGAGAGTACATGAAATATGCTTTCATTCCAAAAGGTAAAAATAAAGGCTTATACAAATTACATGTATAATGGTCATTATTACTTTGTAACTTTCTGATAGCTTTTAAAAGGTTGTTAAGAATTGTGCCTCAGATTTTATAAAACCTTTTCTACCTCTTGCAAAGTAGCTTTCCCCACGCTTACATACTTTGTGTAAGTTCTGTGTCATTGCTAAAATGTGGGGATTATTTAAGGCTTCAGTATTCTATCTTGAAATAGTACAGGAAAATACTGCAGTTAACTGCTGTAATCTTGTATTATTTGCTTATTACTCATTGTTTTTTATATTTGTTGTATTTCCAAGTTATTTTCTCCTGACTGCTGTGCTCTGAAGAATAGGGTCTTCAGACATGGGATTAACAGATGAAACGCTTCATGTAGATGAGTGCAGCAGAGAGGCTACTGATAAATTTTTCTTTGTGGAAAGTCCCTGAAGTCTTCAATGCCTAACTAACCACATTTCTCTAAGTGAAAACATAATATTGACCAGTGTAACTTCAGCTGTACAGCAATGCTGCTAAGGTTAAAAACTAGCCAAGCTGTTTCTGCTTTTATTAATATAAACTAGTTTGCATGTCAATTAGGAAAATGATTGGAAATAAACTGTATTTATGTTGATTTTGTACAATAGTTCCTTGTCATTTTAAATGACTAATGAAACTGATACTACTTTTGTTTTGAAACCTAAAATGTTTTCCACTGCACGGGTTAGTTTTAGAGAAAGGAAAAATGATTAAATGGTTAGTGCAAGTCAGGATTGGAACTTGTAGATGAGAGATTTGATGCAAATTCCAGTTCTAAATATCTCCTGTCCATTTGAGCAATCTGTCCAGTGGAGCAACTATACTGGTACATTTGTTGCAGAATTTGCCAAACTGGTTACAGTAAGCTTATTGTACAGTTACAATGTGATCAGTATCACCAGTATTAAATACAGCCTGTACATTTTCTGTGTCTTCACTTGTTTGCGACAGCTGCCTGATACCAGTGGAGGTGACTGGGTGACCACTGAGTATGAGTAAGTTACACTGAGAGGCAGTCACTTGTGGCTGTTGAGCATGGAGATATGAATGCAAGATTATTTTTTTTTTTTTCTGTTCATACACCACAGCCCTATTCATGAAATGTGAAGCTTTATGTATAGACTATGCTTAGTTCTGAGCGTTTCAGCATTACCTCTCTTTGAATTCAAATTAAACAAGTTTTCTTATGGCTAATCTTCATGAGTAGTTTTTGCCATTCTGAAAGTAAAATGTTTTGAAAATAAGTGAATTTCAAAAGTCTTCAGTTATTCATGTCAAAAAGATTTATTGAAATGGATGTACACAATAAATGAAGAGTAAGATAACAAAGAAAATCTGCTTCAATGGTTAACTCTTAGTCTGGCTACTATAAATAAATCTAAAAAAGCAAACCCACAAATCTGCTGTTTCATAGAGCTCTGTTCTTTATTCTTCCATGAAAGTTAAATATTTTTCAGTACTATCTGCTAGTTTAACATAAAGGTAACTACCATTGTTAGGTCTTTCCTCTCAGCAGCACTTTTTTTTTCTCCCAGTATGAATTCCTTCCTTACACCGAAACTATAACAGTTTTTTGCTTTCTCTACTTCCTTCACTCTCCTTAGATTTTTGAATTGGTTAACATTTGGTGTAACGTACATAGTATATCAGATTATAAAACTTAACATGCTTGCTAAGTGGCTTATTTTGGGAGTTTACAGGAAGTATTTTCCCCAAGATACTAGCTTGATTAGGTTGATCCATTTTAGGAGATGGACAGTATTCTGCTCACAAACTTTTGCTGTCCCTCCAACTAGAGGCAAAAGAGGTGCTTCCAATCCAGAAGGAATGCTGCTGCGAATAAGCTGGCTTTTTGTGTGTGGAAAAAAAATCATGCCTTTTGTTTGTGAGAGATTTGCACCTGTTTTGATGTGCTCCTTGGCAATGAGAGAAAACAGCTGGTAGTACTGGAGTCTGGGGTAACAAATCAGTGGGTGTGCTGAGCTAATACTGGGGGGCTGATGCTAGCTGGGAAGATCCATGGGGACCCCCTGGCTGGGAGGATGTGAAGAGTTCTGTGAAGGAAAGGGTGACTTCTTTTTCCCCAAGAAGAGTAGCTTGTCAGAGGAGGAGAGGGGAAAGATTGGGGGGAAACTACTGGCACTGCTGCTTGTTCTTCCCTGGATACTCTGCAATAAGGTGAAGATGGAAGAGGTAATGATGGAAGAGGAACACAGCTTAGGAAGGCTGGCTGAAGTTGCAGGGAAGGACAGCTAGCTGAGGGCAAATATGAGGAGCTGCTCTTTGATTTTGGTAAAGAAAGAAGCAAAGCTACCCGCTCTTGAATTTGATCTGCTGGGTTAAGAATATGGCAGGTGTCAGGGCTGTGCACTTTGCCTCCTGCAGGGCTTCTACAGATCAAGGTTGTATGGAGCTGAAAGCTTCAAAATATGCAGCAGTCAAAAAATACCCGTGGAAGATGTAATTCCTCAAATGGAAAACTCTTTTCTGCAGTTGTTCTGACCTCTTTGCTTCTCTCTAGAAATACCATGTTTCACATTCTAAGCCAAAAAAGGTGAACTTAATACATGATATGGTATCTGTAGTTCAGTTTGCAAACATAGAACTTTGCCATTTTTGTTTCCACTCCTATTTAAAGCAGTAATTAGCTAAACAGAGAGAAAAACTTAATTTAAGAAGGCAGGGCACACTAAGAGCCTGAATGCATTATTCAAGTATGTGTTAATCAAATCCCCTAGATACTCTATTTTTCAGCTGAAGGCATATTTTTTGCTGTTCTTCTGCAGTATTTCCCAAGTGTGTATATAATCTGGGTATCTTCCTAGCGTACAGCGAAAACCCGTTCCATTACATGCCATCAGCAACCATAATTCAGATCCAGGGACATATTTTTCTGCCATGATACATAAATCAAACAGGAATGAAGATACTTTCAGGGTGATGAGAGGAGGAAAGCAAGCACTGCAGAAAAAAAAATATTTTCAATATCCATCTCAAAGATTTTAAATTATTTATTAATCCCTCTGCTGTTTTAAACTACTTGCAGCACATCCACAATAACATTAAATATCTTCTGCAATATAAGCCAATAGAATTTATCATCATTTGCATGCCATATCTTTGACCATAATATATATTCCGCTTGTTTGGCTTACACTAGTAGCCTTATTGACCTCCTGTGACTAGCCTCAGTAAGACACGAAAGACTCACTCTTCATCTAAATAAAGGTCATTTATAATCTCCTAATCCCAGAGATCTGATTACGTCTTTTTTTCTTCTGAAGTAACACTCTTCAGGCTATGGAAAATTAAGACAAGAGTATGTGATCATGCAAAGAATGGGTAGAACAATTTCTCAAATTTGCAGACTGCATAGCAGTCTGTGGCTTACTGCTGATGTGACATTTCACAGTATTAGGATAGATCTCTGGGTATTCCCCAAACACACAGACTGCAGACAGACAGTGCTATACAAAACTCCTGGTGTCTCGATTTTGGTGCCACACTTCCACTTCACAAAGTAAAGCCCATGGCTTTTCTAAATTACACTGAGCTGTAATAAAATCACATAGATGAAATGAAGCAGTGCAGCACAAAAATGATTGTATCTCACCTTAAGCTCCAGCCAAGGACATGAAAAAGTATTGGAGAATGTGGAATATCCTTGGTGTGGGCTAAAGGATTATGTATTTCTGTTGGCTGGCCTTTAGAACAAAGTGCTTTTTTGATGAACACTAACGGGAAGCATATCCCTCTGAAGGTGAAAGCACAAGGCCGCCATTGGTGGAACATTGCTTTTTCCATAAATTCAGTGGCAGTCAAGCAATAACATTCTTTGCATGAACAGAATCAGATGTAATTGGTGCATATGTTACAGTGCAATAGTGCCCCAACTCTTTACCCGACACATCATAAGGCAAAAGATCTAATCATCAAAAATTAAACAGGCTTTAAAGGAAAAACTTGCTAGGAAATTAATGTTAAAAAATGTTACGGCCAGGATTTAAAGAAGCAGTATATATGATATGCAGTTTTGAAATACAGCAGCTTTGACGCTAAACCTTTATGGTTGAATGCACTTTGCATTGTTCATAAAGAAATCTTCATGGTTTAGGTCTTTTCAAAAGATTTATGCTGTTTTCTCTGAAAGAATTTGTTTTGTCTTTGTTACAAGCAAAAAAATGCACAACAGGCCGTTCTACTGCATGCGACTTTTCAGTCACAGCTGTCTTGCAGTCCTTTGAAATCTGCTTCAAAGTAAGCAGACAAAGAACAACTGGAAATTATAGCAATAAGATGCATGAACTCTGAATTTAAAAACTTTGCATTGTTTTTCTTGTAGAAGTTTGGAGGACAAGATGAAATATCACATACTGTGGAATCTCAAGGTATATCTCTTTCACAGGTTAGCATTAACAAGTGTAAGCATGGTTTTAGTACCGTTATTCTAAACGTCCACAGTCTTTTGACACTAGGTATTTCTTTCAGGAATTAAGTGACACAAAAAAATATAATATGAAACTCGAAAAGATGAAGCATATTATGTAACTTAATCTTAAAAAACAATACACAAAATACTATGATTCCCCATGAACAAAGGAATGTATTGTATATGACAGGTAATGCCTTTTCCCTGTAACTAACATGCCATTAATAATGAAATAGTACAATTAGCAGTTCTCCGTTATTTTTGTATATTAAGAACAATCTTTGTAGTTACCTGATAAAACAAAGCACGTTTCTTGAACATAGACTTCTAAATGACTATTATTGCTATGTTTAGAGAGACTTCACAAAATGACAGACAGCAAATTATTCCAGCATTAGAAAATAATGAGTCAGAAAGAAACTGTAGAAGCAGTGTGCAGTTTTTTGTACTTCTGTACAGTGAAGATATACCCTAAGCTGTCAGGACCATATTAAATGGGGCATAGTTAAAACTGAGTGGCTCTGATAAGGGGCTCTGCTTTGCTATCAAAGTTCTAGATCAGTTGGATTGAATTTCCTGCATATTGCACATTTCCAGACTTTCATTCTCTCTCTTTCCTTTCAGTGACACTACAAGGACAGCCTTAGATATGCTTATAATTTGTGGCTTTATAATGCAGGAGACATCTACATTTTGAAAGAAGAGATGATACCACAGGAGTCAGGAGGAAAAAGTTTTCAAACACATTCATTCTGCATATGTTCACTGTTAAGTTTTAAAAATGACCTTGCAGATGTTCTTAGAAAATACATCAGCATTAAAAGTAAAACAACACTTGCCTGAAGTTGAAACTATGCGTGGGATATTTTAACCTTAAGCATCTTAAATGTCAGTACTAAGCTAAGAGTTTTTCCAGTTCCCATTATGAAGCTTTTTGAGATTTGTTTTTCCTTGAAACACATCCCAAAGAATTTGTGTTTTGAATTCTCTCAGATGAAACAGTTGCATGTGCTGCACTTCAGTAACTCAATTTTATCAGAACAAAAGTGATAGCCTTAACTTCATGATCAGTATTGCATTTGGCACAGGTTCTCAGCCTATTTGGTGGAAATTGTGATTATTGTTAATAATCATGATAAGAATGTGGTCAAAACAGCTATCAGGAATGAGAAAGTAATGCTCATCAAGTTAAAGCATCTCTGTTTTCCTGGTGCTTGGACTTTAAAACGTCATGGGAAAGGCCCCTTCTGGGCAAGAAATTGCTTACTAAATTCTATGTTAATAGAAGCTTCACAAGGAAGTGCACCCATTCAGTCTGACTTTGGGTTACTTGACTGCCTGTATACTTCTCAATGCAGAAAAGTTCGCCATTCACACAACAGATC
>JAVHNF010064837.1:6375-24471 GCA_034783455.1 Micropsitta finschii
GGACCCGGTGGCCACGTGTATCTCTGGGGCATCAGATTTCTCTTATCATTACTATTATTGTTGGTAGCAGTAGTAATCTGTGTTATACCTTAGTTACTAAATTGTTCTTATCTCAACCTGTGGGAGTTACATTCTTTCGATTCTCCTCCCCATCCCTCCGGGGGTGGGGGGGGTGAGCGAGCAAGACTGCGTGACTGTCTGGGCTTAAACCAGGACAATGCTATAGCTTACTCTCCAGCTGATCACCTGTGAAGTTAAAATCTCATTTCTTTCCAGCAGCCACATTTTGCTTTGTCCTTTGAGATGCAAAGCCTTTTGGATCAGGGACTCAGTTGGCCACACAGTTGAGACAGTCACTGATCCTCATGATTGGTCTCCACTGGAATACAAATCCGTTGCTTTTAGAGCTGCTTGAAAGTGGGAGGAAGGAGAGTGGTTGTGATGAAGAAATACTTCTTGACTGATTTCCCACACTAAGAGGGACCAGGCTTTCATCTTCTGTGCCCGGCAGTTATTTATCCCATTGTACTTATGGCATCCACAGACAAATCTTCAAAATGTTTCATGTCTTGATGTCTCTTTTAATGAACCCCTAAGATGATTCCTGTGCTGAATAGCATCAGTATTTTGTGATGGGTAATGCAATGTCACTGGTAATTAATCTTGTTTACATTTGAGTTTTAACTTGGTTTTTCATAGTCAAAATGTGGGCAAAGGGAATTTCAGCAGAAATGGAGGGAAGGAAGTTCTCTCTGTCCCACAGCACATGAGAGAGTTGTACCATTGGGAAAGAAATCAGTCAAGGGAAAGACTAGCAAGGAGAGCAGACTTGTTTCTGCATTGGCCTACTTTTCACATTTTATGACTTAAGATTTATAAATTATTTAGTTCCCTGCATTGCTTTAAACATTATATAAAGGACAGCTTTATATGAAAACTTCCCAAATGTATGTTATGAATGTTTGAAAGATGAACAAAGTGTTCTGCAGCCCCTCATCCTCTAGCAGTTTGTTCCAGATTCAAAACCACAAATGGACTTCCTTTTTTCAACTGCTTCTCAGACTGCTCATTGTGTCTTTGCATATCTGCCTTCAGGATTGCAGGTGTCCCCAGGTAAATTGAATAGGTCCGTTGCTTTTCATTTGAGGCAGTGCGTTCTCATCTCTGATTGCCTTTTGTTCTACACTGTAGATGTTTCTTGTTGGTTCTCTCTCAGACTCAGGTTTCCACTGGTCATTACAGCTTTTTGCAGTTAATTTCCTTTGAGTAGCTACTTAACCTGGCGTAGCTATTCTCTGAACCCTGACCACATTTCTTTCTTGCTGAATTTGCCACTGTCAGGATTCTCAGTGCTTCCCCATGCCTCATCAGTGCCTGTTCACAACTGGTTGGACTAAGTGATGTAGCACTGCCTCTTTTCTACTTTCCTATTTGTGCACCCTGTGACACTCCCTTTGGATAGTAGACTATTTTATAGCAGAACCTTTGTATAATGCAGATGAACCATGAAGCCTCTGTCTTTAATAACAGTGTTTGAGGTTTTGAAGGTAAATCACCCCCAAAACAATAGGGAATCAGATTATCTGTATCTTTGCTTGAGTGTATCACATGAGCTCAGCTGCCTTTCATGAACTGTTTCCCATTTGAAACAGACTTTCCTATTTGTGTATAATCACGGCACCATCTTTGGCTTTTCTTCTTTTATTGCACTCTGTGGATTAAATGTTTTCTGTAGCTTCACAGGTTTTGGGTTTCTTTCCTGTGTTCAGTGCTGCTCTCAGTTGTGTAACAAGAGGATCTATGTGTGCATGAGTATATATATAGCTGTACAGTTCACTGAAAATACAAGGAAACTTGATATGAAAAGACCATCCATACATTTCACAGAACAGATTACTATTCCCCACATTTCAATAGACTGTCTTTCTTACTGTAGTGTGATAATTAATAAAGACATGACAGGGCATGAATTAGGAGGAATTAGTCTGTACGTCTTAGCTGTGAATCTGACATCTGAATGCACTCAGCAGAGCCATACATGCACTGACAGGATTCTTGTGCAAGCCCAGGAGTCTAAGATTATAAAATGGATAAATACATATATATGTTTTTATACTTCCCCTCCTCTCAAAATTGGAAGTAAGTGGCTAGTCACTGATGACACTTGGTCCATTTTTCTCTGTGCGTCCTAGGGGATATTTGCGAGTTCTCATCTAGCCAGTACAATTTTCAACTCTGTAATGAAACGAGCAATTTACAGTCCCATCTCAGAATCCCTACTAGACATTCATGCCTCTCGATTTCTTCTGCCTGTTTTATAACAAGAAATGTTCTAGTGGCCTGCATGATTGCTGACAGCTTTGTTGTGAGCTTTCTAACGGTAATAAAGAATCCCATCCAGTACAGCAGCTAATTCAAGACTTATGAAGCATGTGGAATTCCTCTTGCTCAAAGACTGAACATGTGTATAATCACGAAGCAGGGTCTGAATACAGGCAAATTGAGGAGAGCATTGCCCCTCATTTTGCCTGGTGGACCATAAAGCATATGCTGTTACAAGAGCCATGCCACCAGAGAGGCTTTTCCAATCTAATAAGTCATTTTCAATCATATGTTTAAACAGTGAAAAGGCATAAAGGATGAAGAATATCCTCCCTAAAATTTGTTCTGTCTGTGTTTTTCTCCCTCTTGTTGCGGGTCTTAGGTCTTTTGCCTCTTCTTGCAACCACACCAATCTTTATAAAGTACTTCCTAATGCGTTTTCTGTGTTGCCTTACTTTCAGCCTTTAAATCATATATTAGTATTCAGATTGGTTTGTGAATGATTAGGCCTTTCAAAAGCATTCAAACAAAGTTAAGGTTGCAAGCCTTCTTAATTTTTAAGATTTTGGCTATTTTGTGGGTTTTGAGACTTTCACATGAAAATCTTTATCAAGACTGATGCTTGAGAGTTGTTTCTGTATACAACAAAACTAGAGAAATCTGATTTCATAAGCATCAGTTCCCTAACCTTGTCTCTTCCTCAGTTTGCTTGGGCAAATTCTGGTACGTGCTAAATATGCACTGGATGAACCAGTGTGTAAAACCAGTTTGGCCAGGTAGCTGCTGTGTCTTGCAGTGGGCAGGGGGTTGAGGCACAATTTCCTGAAGGTAGCATCTGACCTGGAGACAACTTCAAGTTTAACAGTGGAAATTTGTCAGAAGTATGAAACTGGAAACATACTTTGAATCAGTAATGTGAAAACCCGTTAATTGTTAAAATTGCCTTTATCATAATGAACAGTTGCACTTTTGGTTTCTTCCTGCTCTTTCCCAGGGGTATATTTTACTCCTGTGCAGGCCTTTTGGAGGATTTTGGTCTCTTGTTTTTACTGATGGTGTGTTTCCTGCAAAAGTTGGGGGAGAATGTGTAATCCTGCAGACAGCAGTGGTTATTCCTGCTGAGTTTATTGGACTTGGCATCTCTTAGAGGTCATTTTGGAGTTTGGGGGTTGAACTCAGTAACATGAAGTGATTCTGTCCTGTATTACCTTGCCATGTTCTAATAATGCCAAAACAGATGAAGATGCAGACAAGCTTTCCCAGGCTGCATGGGCTAAAATTGCTGTTAACCTCATCTTTTATGAGTATTGCATTTTCATTTCCTTCAGCTTTGTTCTGATATGTCCCACTTCATCTTCAGTCTGCCATGGAGCCTTTCTTAATTCGTGACTAAAAGAGTGCATTATTTGATCAAGTGAACAGTTGTATTAAAAAACCTCTCTCTCTTACCCAAGCTTCTGGTGTGAATCCCATGGTGTGAAGCCCTCAAACTCTTTCATAACCTTGTTTTAAAGGATGGGTTGTGTGTTCACAGCAGGTTCCAGCCTGTGCATCTCGAAGGGAGGGACTTCTTTAAGGCTGAGTAATTTAGGGCTGGTGTAATATTTGTATATGTAGCCTTTGTTTAGCTTTTTTCTGTGACAGCAGAAAAATGCTTAGACAGCATCTGAATGTTCTGAGAGTTCCATTTTACATGCCCAGCTTTATCTGTGAATTAGGTACAACCCTGTTGTATAATGCTGTCAGCTCGAAAAGTCCAACATTGAAGCAGTGTTGTGTCTTTTCAGTTTCTTTGACAGATCTGAGTCTCTGCATGAACAGTTACGTTACTGGGAGTTGTGTATCTCTATAAACTAGGGACATGTGTGCCTGGACATGGGTGATGACTCTCATCTTGGGCTGTGTGTGAGAAGAACAAATGAAGTGTCATTAATCACAGCCATGTAAAATCTACTCTAATTTCACTGTAAGACAAAATCAGAAGGCAAGAACACTTTTTGGTACTTGGATTGATAGGATAGTAAGGGAGAACAGATATCATGTATTCATTTGTTAAGGGAACATGTTCCACAGGCGGTTAGGTCATTGGGAGAGATTTGTTTTCCCATGTGTTCATTCTGTGTCATCTTAGTTTCAACCTGAATACAGTCACAACCAATAGGTGTAACTGAGGTCAACACGTTTTCTTTTGTATGCATTTTTTGGTGCACTGTCAGGAGGAAGAGTTTTGGGTGGGTATATGGTGACTTGCAGGTATTTGGTTGCCACCTCCACTCAATTACAGGGTTAAGGGAAATTTCTAAACCACCTTACAAGGCATTTGAATTTGGAATACAAGTAACAGTTAACTGTGTTGCATTTGTGTCATAGGCTGTGGTTTTGAGTTCTAATTTATATATACATAAACATCTCAAATTTACTAAAATTTCATTTCTCTTTCGGGAGGATATGCAGGAAAAGGGCACTGAGAGATTTCTTTCAGTGCACAGCTGAGCAAGCAATTGAATATTTAAATATGAAAGCAAAAGGGATTTTCGCTATTAAATATGAGTGTAATGGATGGGACTTGATGTAATTCTGTAAGCTATGTACATGACTGTGCAGATAATTCATATTTTAATATTGATGGCAAACATTTTCTCACTAAAATATGTATAGAAAAAGGGAAATTGACTATAAAAGATGTATTTAAAGAGAATAATGTAAATGGTATTTGGAAAGGGATATGCCAACCATGATCTACCCTGACAGCTTGTCTTTTAAAATTTGTAAATTGGAAAGAAATGAAATCAGATTACAAGAAAAACTTATGTTCTTCAGTAATGTACAAAACATTATTCAGATCAGTAGAAGTCCTTTGGTGCTAATACATGCCAAATAATAAATGGAAATGTGTGGAACAGTCATACTGCAGTGAATAGGAGATTGAAATGTAGCTTAAATTGAAAAATGGCCCTCCCTACTCTTGCAGAAATGGCTATGGAGTGATATCCATGCAGCTGATAGTAGCTGAAGGTCCTTAAACTTGGTGTTCGTAAGGGCTGTGTTCAGGTTGATGTCTGTGTTACCCAAGAGCTGCATGAACTTTGTATCCGAGGCTCTCATTCACAAAGTAATCTCTAATGCTATCTTAAGTTTACTTTGGTCTAGTAAAGCATCAGCATGTCATGCTCTGGGCTCCCTGGTCTTCTGTTCATGCTTACTTGCTTTTCTAAGTTAGGGTGAGGTAGTCTGTGATCAGTGAACTGTGAAAAGGCAGATGAAATTTGAAAGCTTTTACTTACGTGCTACAGGGAGAAAGTAATGAGGTGTTCTGCCTGAAACCAGATTAACTTAAATGTGTCAAATTGTTCTACAGAGATTTCTTATCAAAATACCAGTGAAATGAACTTTACAGCATCTCTGAGCAGTACATGGTACTTAGCCCAGAGTTGTTCTTCCACCCAAAGTTAAATACCAATTTTTAATAATAAACACTTATTTGGTATTCAGTACTGTACTTGTGTCTATATGACACATTAACTTTATGTTAATCGTACAGAAAACGCTGTTTGAGCACATGTTGAATAATCAGTGTTCACATGGTAAGATGTGTGCATTTAATGCCACAAGGCAAGCTATGTTTACAAGTGACCAGGGTACATAAAATCATAGAATAGTTAAGGCTGGAAAGGACCTTAAGATCATCTAACCCCCTCCAATGGGCAGGGACATCTCACCTCATCTCAGTGTTGCCCAAGGCTCTGTCCAACCTGGCCTTGATCACTGCCAGGGATGGAGCGTTCACAGTGTTCTTGGGCAACAGTTCCAGTGCCTCACCACCCTTACAGTAAAGAACTTCTTCCTTATATCCAATCTAAATCTCCGCTGTTGAATTCACTACCCGTTATTCTATTGCTGCAGTCCCTAATGAAGAGTCTTTCTGCAGCATCCTTATAGGTCCCCTTCAGATACTGGAAGGCTGCTATGAGGTCTCCACGCAGCCTTCTCTTCTCCAGGCTGAACATTCCCAACTTTCTCAACTTATCTTCATATGGGAGGTGCTCCAGTTCCCTGATCATCCTTGTGTCCCTCCTCTGCACTTGTTCAACAGTTCCATGTCCTTTGAATCCATCAATGTACTGCTTCTTCCCCATTGACCATTGTTTATCTTAGAGCAGTCCTCTGCTGTCAGTAGTGATTTTAATAGCATCAGAAGCTGAGAAGGCTGAATATTGTCCAGATGATGTTAAGAGATTTTTCTATTGAACTGGAAATTGTTTCTTCTTTTGACCTCATTTGTTTTCTTTTATCATTTGCATAAATTTGTTATTAGCATTTTACCTTACAAAGTATTTGGGTATCACGTTTTCTCTGTGTCAATAACCTCGTTTGAATGCAAACTAATATTTTCTAAAAAGCAGAACTGTGATTTTTGCTATCTGATATTCACCATTCATTCTCTGCTGTTGTTTCGTGTAAAAGGTTTTACTTATCCAGACAGGGAGAGAAGCATGGCCCAAAATATATGTCTTTGAATATAGGTCCCAGCTTCATTGCACCTCATCTGAGATAATACAAGCTATTAAGCCACTTCAGAACTTTTAGTATCTGATTAGCATCTTGGAGTTCCTTCATTGACAATTTAAGTAGTTTTGTAGGTACAGTCTTTATTAGATATGCAGTCACGCCTTTCTTCCTGTTAATATATATTGTCAATTAGTTCTGCAGCCAGAATCTTCAAATTTAAATACAAAATACTCGGCAAAAGAGTCAACATATCAAATACATAATGGAAAAAACTCCAAGTCTTTTCACAAGTGGAAGGCAGAACACCTGTGCAAGGTGAATTTGGGATTGGTCTGGAGCTGCTTTACTGGGATTCCAGTTTAGGTGCTGCTTCTATGGTTGTTTCTGGTTTGTTTCTTTTGAATACAAAATAAAAATGACAATAAATGTAATAAAACATTTCATGACATTTTTGAGGATTATTGGAAATCAAGTAAAATATGACTAAAAAGAAAAAGTTTGGTTTGGATCTTCAAAAAAGTTACGTTACAGGAAAAGTGACTTTTCTAAGAATTAAAATTGAGTATTAGACTGAGAAAAAAAGGCAAAATATTATATTCCAAGAATGATTACAAAGATGTATCACTATGTGAGGACCCGCATGTTACCAGGTGCCACAGCCTAGAAAAATCAGGTATGCCAAAGGTTTCTATTAAAAAAAAAAAAAAAAAAAAATCCTAAAAATGCCTTCCTATTAAAATGGTGCAAATAATTTAAAAATTAATTAAATACATCTAATGGAATGTAATAGAACTAAGCATATGGCAGTTAAAGTCATCTTTCACATTTAAGTGATTTATTGATGTCAATGGAAGTATTCATTTGAGGAAAATGGTTAAAGTTTGTTTTTTCAATACACCTTGTTATCCAAACATTCAACCCAGGGTAATGTGGAATTAATGAAATTACAACAGATGCATTTGAAGTAGGCAGAGAAAGAACAAATCAGTGCCAACTGAATGAGATGGAAACTATGTGGTGGTTATTTTTATGGACCCTAAGGAAATCTGGTTTTGCAGAGGAACTTCTTCATTCTCACATTGCCCACTGGTGGTCTCCAGACGGTGAAAGACTGGCATTTCTGACCATAAATGACTCATTGGTACCGAACATGGTTATTCCCCAATTTACTGGTGGTCTGTATCCAAAAGGAAAGCAGTATCCGTATCCAAAGGTAAGATGAATATGAGTGCAGTACCCACCTCCCCTTTGTTGTTCAGTGATAGCATTCAATCATATGAAAGGAGTGTTTCTAGACAGCAACAGAGGCTAATTTTATTCATGTTGCTTTTCAGTCAATACCTTTTTTTTTTTCAGACTGTAACACCTTTTGCTGGAAATAAACTGCATGAGGGAACAGCAGACAAACTAATTCATAGTAATTTCACCATTGATACAGCTTGGTGAAATCAATTCACCACTTCTGAGAGAAGGGTAATATGTTTGAAGGACTGCACAAAAAATAAGATACTGTCACAATTGCACTGGAGTCATACATGCAGCATGTTCCATTCCAGTAATGTAATACAGATATGGAATTCCAGATCTCAGGAAATGATGCTGTTACTAATATATGTGACAGATTGCCCTTGAATAAGATAAGCCACAGTAAAATCTTTTCCTGGTCATCATAATCAGGAAGAGGAGGAAGGGGAAGGGGGAAATATTAGAACTGTCACCAAGTTTCAGAATATCTAGAGAAGGAGGTTTAGATTCAAGTTGGAAAGTTAAAGATCAGCCCAGGCAGGGATAATGTCTGAAATTACTCATTTTCTGGGTATTTCACGATTAGGTGACTCTCTATCTGTCATTTTTCTGCTGAGCTCCAGCACTGGTATTATCTTCCATCTTACCAGTTTATGCATCCCTTGAGTGCAATTTCAAAGTGTCCGAGTTCCTTTCTGATAGGATATGTAGGTCCATGTATGTGGTACTCCTTTGGCATTTTGAGTGAAGTTCATTAGAGCTTTAGAAAATATTAATGTTACCCTATTCCTGGTCCTGTTTGTTTAGTGATGACCCTTTATTTTTGATGGGTGGACAGTTAGACTGTACCAAGTACTATGAAATAATATTATGTGTGATATAATGTATTTTGCTATGAAATAATACTCTAAAATAATGAAGTAACAATATTTTAAGAGGTAGTTTATGTACTTGCATTGGCAAAAGGCTTGAGTGACAGAGCAAAGAAAAAATAAGGAATATTTTTAAAAGTCAGCTTTGCAAACAAGAAATGAGTAATTCCATTTCATTAGCAATTCAGCATAAAAGTGATACATAATAGTACTTCAGTAATCTCATTAATGAAAAAAACATTATCTTTTTTTAATGTCTCAATTTAATGCCAATTTAGCTATCATTAAACATCATGAATTGGTAATGAAGCTTGTTGTATAGCAAAAGAGATGAAAAAATTTAACATAGCATGAAACCTTTGGAGAAAATTATATTTATTATTTAAAAATTAAATGAAACCCACAGGTGATTGTGAATACTGGAACATGTGTATCTGTGTACATGCCTAATGCACACTGTATTAAAAAATATGAAAAGGGAAGTTAAATTTTGTTAAATATATTGAGAACAAAGTAGTATTTCAATGTAAAGAGTTCTTGCACTACTGAACAAATGTGGGAATTATACAAAATTCATGTTATTTAAACTGTCACGAGGAGGCCCTGAGTGGTAGAGGAGTTGAGGCTGTTTGCTGTTGAGGGAGAGATGTGGATGTGAGAGTTTTCTGCTCAGAGAGAAAAAACACCTTCAGCTGTCCCAAGTCCACTGCAGGCTTAAGGAGCACTTGGTGTTAACCCCACTGACCCCAGCACCTCGCCAGCCGTAGAGACCTTGTATTGAATTGGACTGAGCTACAGATATTTGTAGCCACAGATACTTGTAACAGTATGTTGGGGCAGTACAGGCCTGCATGGAGACTGGCCCAGGCTGGCAGGTTTTTACCTTGTCCTCCTAATATTAAACAGGAGTCAAACCCACTGAGAGGCTTGCTTTTCATTCCCTATATCCCAAATACACTGTATAGTGTTGGATGACTCCTTTGACTTACTTGAAAAAGAAGCTTAGATGTGATATGGTTTGGACAGAGATGTGGGACTCATAGCATCTCCTCGCAGCCCTGCACAGCCTTACTTTCTATGGCCAGTTCTTTCTTTTCATTTTAGGAACATGACTTAGTAACAAGCCAAGTTACAGGAAGAAGGACAAGTCCTCCCTCCCTGTAGATCCTCAGGATTGATCAGACTCTTCCTAGTAGATGTATAGCTATCTGCCATTTTATCTGTCTTAGAGCTGGCCTGCCAAAGCATATGAGTCCTAAACAGAGCCAAAAATACAGATTTCCAGCTCAGCAAACGAGGGAAGGAAGACCAGGAGAAAATGGTAAAGAAAGAGAAGGAAGAGGAGGAATGCTATCCCAGTATAGGTAGTGCAGCTTTTAGAAGAAGGAACAATAGTGTCTGGAAAAGACTTTGCTAGAGGGTGTATGTAACTGCTAGTTTAGGAACCGACTTTTTGCAGCTGACTTCACTGAAATAGGCCTAGCCGCTCCTAGCATTGGTCACTTGCTCTGCACAGGAAGTTCATAGAAAGTAAAGGGCAGTGAGAGAATTTTTCAACTAATGCTTCATACTTTTATTTGTATAATTCATATGTCTGTGAAATTAACTTTTAAAATCTAAATTTTAAAATTTTAATAACTTCTCATTATGATAAAGATACTGAATGAGTGAGTCTGTTTAGCTGTCACTGATTCAGTGCTTCTAAAGGTCCTATTTTTTCTTTTTTCAAAGGCAGGTCAAACAAACCCAGCAGTAAAGCTGTTTGTAGTTAATCTGTATGGACCAGCACATACACTGGAACTGATGCCACCTGACAGCTTTAAATCAAGGTATATAATTTCATTGTTTTGAAATTCATGTTTGATTTAACCTGACTGTCTCTTAGGCTAATTGCCTTTTTACATCAGCACAACACTTATCTTTGACTGGAATGCACTTAATCTCTGTCCCTGTGGCTGAACATAATGATAATAAAATAAAATACAGCTCTACTGGATTCATGTTGCTCTTAAAAATCACAGGGATCTAGGATCTGCTGATAGCCAATATCCTGAGAACCTCCAATTTAGTTGAAATGTATGAAATTAGGAATTGTAAGCTACCGTCAAGGGACTGAACACTGTTCTGCTTCTGAGGTTATTGCGGTCACTCCTAGACTTCCCTTGCTGTGTGCCAGCTTGGTTCTTTCAGTTTCTGAAATTAGATTGCAGAACACAGAAGTGTCTTACTAATGCACAGACCACATAATCAGTGTGTTCCCTCATTTAGAGAGAAATTTTTTTAACTTTTCAAATCCCATAGGTTACATAAAGTGTCATTTCTCATCATGGCAGATAGATGCAGTGAGGTGACAGCTGAGATACAATGCTACCAGGTCACATAAGACTACATCACACACTAAGAAGGAACAGCGCAGTGTTTTTCAGGAGAAACTGCTTCAGAACTGCTGAGTTAATCTAACAGTCCCTTTGACCTGGAAGCTGAAGTAATAAGGTCTGGCTGCAACTGGTGACTTTCCTGCTAAAGTTACTACCATAAGCTAAGCTCCCAATTACCTGTCCTTGCTTGAGGTGCTGTGAAACTTGTTTAAGAGCAAAGAAATTTTCATCCTTTCCCAGTGATCTTGATTAAATTCCTATTGTAGTTTCAGTGCATATACTAATGATCTTCTAAAGTGTTACATAATAAAGATAATAGTAATAATAACAACAGTTATCAACAGTGCAGACGTAGCTGCAGTCTAAGGGCCAGGGAAGTACCACTTCACTCAGGGCATTTTCAGATGGAGAATGGCGTGAAAAAGGATTGGCATGCATAAAGATGAAAAACAAAACCAAACCACCTTTGGTTTTGCAGCTCCTACAAACTCCAAAAGATTTTATGGTCCTTGTTCCCAAACCAGTCAGAATGCTAACAATGACCACTGATTTGCAACCACTGCAACCAATTTTAAGCTGGTGTAGCTCTCCTCTGAACAATTTGAGGTACCCTAATTTAGTGCAGGAATAATTTAATAGTGAATTTTGCATTGCAATTATTTGTGTCAACTGTAATGCTCACTGACTGTTAGTGAAAGGAATTACTCTTAATGAGTTACACTTTTTTGAACCATTTTCTTTCTGTTGCTGGACCACTACTGAAAGCCATAATAAACTCTCCTACTCCTTGCTAACCCTTCATTAATTTAAGTAGCAGTATAAGAGCTGAAAGAGATTCTTTGCCATCATGATTAGCATCTAAGTCTCTTAAACATAATTAAAATTGTCATTTGAATGTCAGAAGGTACAAAGACATTAAAGGAGAAATATGTAAATCCCTAAGAAAAAAAAAATCCTTGAAAATATTTTTCAGATGTTATGGTTTCACTCTAGATTTTTCAGATTGATTCCTTCTAGATTTTTCAGATTCATTCTTCCTCCCCAGCAGACTGAAAACAAAAGTAGAATCAAATTATGAATACTGCATCTTGAAGCTGTAGGGTAGCAGTAGCTCACTTTCTGGAATTTCTTTTGTGAGCCTTAACAGGTGTCTTTCCCAGATTTTTGAGTCCTTGATAGACACTGTTGCTGTTTAATTGAAATATTAGTAAAGTTTAAAATTCTGGATTGCTACTGTATCAGAAGACTGAGCGAAGCTATTTGCACCTGTGAAAAAAGTTAGTTTCATCTTAACTTTAGCTATTAAGTTATGGTGTCTGTGCTGCAAAATTTAGTAAAATCATATAGTTTTGAGCCAAGTATACTGTAAATCTTGCATTCTGACTCTGGATTTCAGCAGCAGTCAGCCATCACACTGGTCACCAATTCATACATATCTCTATATATCATTTTATATACAGGTATGAAGAATGAGTTTTTAGCAGGCCTTTCCAGAATGGAAATCTGTGGAGTTTGTGGTGATTGGGAATTTTTGCTTTCAAGTATTAACTTTTTTAATAAAAGTAGTAGCTTTTAGTGGTCAGTTTTATTCAGTACCTTCGTAATCCATTAATTATGAAGTCATTTAGTAAATAGCTCATGGGAGTCTTTTGGAATTAAGTGGAATAGGACACTATGAGATATAGTTATATGGATCTTTCAGGGCAGAAACATTCAGAAATACAAATTGTGCAAGTCATAACCAGCTGCTGTTATGGGAGAGATTCGCTCCTTCACAGAGAAACTACACAAATAGGTAGGGAAGGGGGCTTCTGTTATTTTTAGCCATGGAAAGTAGCATTCAGAGTCTCCACTCTCCCCAGCTTTTCTCAGATTTTTAAGGCATCTGGGAACTTGTTGTAAAATTAAGTAAATTTCATGTTCTGCCTTCATTTACTTCTTGCAGTGACTCTGTAAAAGTGCTTGGTAGTATTTCTCAAGTCTTGTTCAGGTTATTCGAATATAAAGATAGCAATAACATGTATAAATTTACTCCTGAAAGTTTTAATATGTGGAAAAAATTACCTTCTACTATTGTTAATGCCACAGAAAGGTTGGCAGTCTTCCTTTGAACATATGGTTGTTTTCTGTGCAATTATTTTAATTTCTAAATAATTTCCAAAAACTTGGTGTTTCCATTCTATGTGTACAATTACATTCTGTTTCCTTCAGTGGCAAACATGATTTTGTACTGCAGGATTTTCTTCTCGTTAGTCACAGAAAGCAAATATACATGCAAGATAAAATAAGTGCTCATTCATTCACTGCTAGCTGCTAAAGTTCCAGTTGGAAAGCTAATGCTTCCTGCTGCAAACCTTAAAAAAGCAATATGGTGTACAAGTGGTCAGTTGAAACTGCTGTACCTTAGGACACCGGAAGACTTCTTGTAACTGGTGATATTTATATATATAAGGTATTAATACCATATTAAGAAATTCCGTAGGCCGATTTTTCAAACCCCATGCTTCAATTTAGACCTGTCAGAAAAAAATAATTTATTTGCAAAGTGGAAATCTCCAACACAGACAGAGAAGAGGTGAAATAACACATGAAAGAAGTTGCAGTTGAGTTATTAGAGTTGTGTACCATACATGATGAAAAGATTTTTTTCTTTTAGAACAATGTATCAGCTCTTAAAAGTCTCAGTGTAAGGGTCATCCACAGTTTGCTTTCCCCATTCCCAGACATAGTGAGCAGGCTGCATTGGCTCTGCAGTATTCCCAGATGCTGCTGACCAGATAGTTCTAAAATGCACTATAAGAAAATAAGTCAGCGCTTTTTCTTACTTTTTCCAATAGTATTTAAATGTCTGAAAAAATGCTAGATGTCCACATTCTCATTTCATATATGTCTGCTTTTAAAGAAACTCAAATACACAGTTAAACCTTTCTGACTTTGTATGAAAATTTGGATTATTTTAAGGATTTTAACTAATCCTTTGTAATGGAACTGGAAGCACTTAAGAAATTGAGTTTGCATAAATTCAGATAATGCTCTTGCAAGCCTCACCAATTTTTTTATTATCCAAATCATCAGAATCATTTGGATATATATGTACTTCTAGTTTGAGATCACCTCTTGAGTCTAGAAAGTTTAGTTTTATACCTCTGGCAACCGATTTATCTGAGCCTTTCTTTGGAATATAAAGCTTATTTGATTCTGACTGGAAAAGGAGGGAGGGGGGTGCAATTTGGCATTAAGAATAGGATTTACTTTCACCTTTCCTTATGCTACGTCTACTCTCTTCTTCTGCCCCTTCTCTCTTCTGTAACTTGGCAATACTAATAGCTATCTTGCAAGGTTAATGTAAAGGATTAATTCATTGTCATACCTTATAGCAAGTGACTGTAATCTATTCAGCCTACAGGATGAAAATATATTCACATACTTTATTGAAGCTTTCATACACAATGCCAAGGAATTTATTGATTACTCCCTGCCATGTTCAGTGGAAAGAAATGCAAGTTCTGCACTTTGGCCAGGACAAGCTTCTGGTCGGCTGGGGGTGGGACCTAGCAGCCTGCCCAAACATCCTGCCAAGGCAGCTGTGCTTGGGGCTGAATAGGGGACAAAAAGTGCACACTTTTTGTCACCTAGGCTGGACCACTCTAGGAGGAGTGTGGCCAACAGACTAAAGGAGATTGCTTTGTCATCACCCATAAAGGCAGAGCATCACCCATACCAATCTGGTTCAACTCAAAAAATCAGTTCATCAGTTGGCTACCAATGTGCTTGTGGCCAGGTCCTATGGCTGCAAGGAAATGGGGAGCAAAGCTTGTTAGCCTGACTGTGATGCTTCCCACCAACTCTCCTCTAATGGGGAGGGGGACTAGAAAATCTCCTTCCAGCGAAATACCTGTGGCTTAGTCAAATAAGAAAACTGCAGTTCATCCATCAATGTATGCATAGATAAAGTTATGTAGTATACCAGAATACTATGGCTACCTTGCAGGTCATAGACTCAACTAGAATCATTAAATCAACTAGGTTGGAAAAGACCTTCAAGATCATCAAGTCCAATTGTCATGTCTCAATTTCTGTTTTTTTCCATGCACATTTCTGAGAATTACATTTTCTGTTAGTATCTGTGAATTCCCATACGCTTTTCAGTACACAACAATAAAAATAATTTAAAAACGTAGTAAATATTCTAAAGCATTATGCATGGGCCAAGTTTCTATTGTTTAGCGTCTTAGATAACAACCTGCCAGTAAACTACTAGAGCATAATAAGCTGACTTTCTTTAGGTGAACCCTCTTGTATTTATTATCAAAATCCAAATCTATTAAAACCATCAACCAAAGTAAGGTTCCTTTTTCCATTGACATAAATGTTAAATGTCTTTCCGCTATTTTTATGAGCAGATTTCTTTCATAATCAGCTCATTGATTCAAAGTTAGAGCAGATTTTTTCATTATAGTGAATAGTATGAAGTTACAAAGTTTGACTTTTTGAGCAGGTTCTTAATATTGTGAGTTATTTTCCTATAATGTTAGTCTATTTCAAATCTCAGTATATAATGTTCAAATTCAATTATGATTGTAACTATGCTTCCAGTGTAATGCAATTCAAATCCCTTTCCTTTATTCTGTTTACTGTCTCTGTTGACTTTGCTAAGCACTTACAATAATAACCAGGAAGGTACACATATATATCTTTCTAGTCACAAACATCCCAAAACTTACAAATGAAACAAGACATGCTTAACATTCTTGAATGATGCTAAATGTACTAGCAAACTGTTAAACTAACTCCATAGAACTGTCTATCAATTGAGATAATAAAAATAAAGGAAAACATTCTATAAGAAATAAATGTTTTAAAAATTATGCCTCCAAGCTTGGTGGAGGATGATAGGACCTTGATATTTAACATGTTTTTATAAGCAGTGAAAAATGAATCCAGCTTTCATCAAGTTACAGGTCTTTGGAAGAAACTGAATTGCCATATACTCAGGAAAGGCTGCTTTCTTAATACCTACAGTTGGATTTCTTTTTCTCACTGAATACCCTCCATCTGACTCAGGCCCTAAAATCTGATCTTTCTTGGTGTACAGCACCTCCTCAGCATACGTGAGATGTTCCAGCTCCTACTGTTCAGCTGACTGCATACATGTCATTTTCATGGCTCAGTGACCTAGGGGAAAGCTATACCTTCTTTATACGCATTACTTTATCTAACTGCCTTAAGCCAACTTGAAGCCAAGCAGCAGATTTATGTGGAATAAATGTAGAATCAGAATTAGCTCTCGACAAGGAGCTTGAAACTCTTAGTTTTATGCATTGCTCAGTTCAATCCAGCTTAGAATAAAATGAGTCATGTACAAGCTCCTTTAATATTGACTGATCATGGGTTGGTGTGGAAGGAGACTGCCTTTTCTGCGTTTTCTGCCTGTGAGTAAAGAGGAAAGCTCTCTTTGGAATTCAGAAAGAAAACAATCCTAGGGCAGAATGTGAGGGAAGAGACTCTAAAAAGTCTGAGATGAAAACTTGGCTCGAACATGAAATGTGGACTGGCTAGAAACCAAAATGGCAGGTCTATGAGGCAGGGATTGAATGACATTTTCTTGGGAACCAGGGATTTGAATGGGAATCCTGAGAGCAGGTGAGATGGTGGAGATAAAGGAAGTGGGTATCGAAAACTAAATTTTATGTTTCCCATGATCATCTTATAGTGGCCCTGCTGTGAGAAAGAGGATCAGTAAGAAAAGCCTTAGAACTGGCTAAACAAAGTATAGGAAAAAAATCTAGGAGTGAGTTGAGGAGATGCAGCTTGAATGAAACAAGCCATATCAGGAAGTCTGATTGTTAGGCCAGTTGAATGCTAAAACTTGATTCATCCTATGCCATGCAGCCCCTGTGTGATACAGTGAGTTTAAACTAACATTACACATGCAATCTGTAACTGTGTTTGTTACTCTTTGGACATGCAGTAAATTAATCCACAGTCTGATTTAAGAAATGTTCCCAAACAAAATGAAAGTTGTTCCCTGAACATGCAAAGTGCTGTAAAAGCCCCTAATTAAATGGGTAGTATCTAAAATAATATATGGCTTCAGTCCTTTGTCCAGAAAGTAATCATAGTCTTTCCTCTTTAATGTGATGTTGTGAGGAAACTTGTATGAATGGATGCAGAGGGTCTAGTAATCCCAGTACATTTGTGGTTTTAGTTCTGGAGGGGAAGAGAGAGCACTTATTTTCACTACTGTTACAATATGTTAATGGCAAAAATGCCTGATATTTTGGAGAAAAAAACTGATGGCAGCTTCCTCAGAATTAAAACATATTTTGCCCTGCAGTCTTCTCTGGTTTTATTCAACTGTATCAGCCAATCTAATAAAACATACACTTTTCTTCTGCAAACTTTGACTTGGTCATATCTGTTGACCTGAAACAATCTTACTACCCTGTGTCTATGCACACTGTATATTTGAAACACTAGATAAACTGCAAAACTGTGATTTACAAAGGAACGTTACCTGGAGACAGTATTTAATTTCAGAAGGGTATGCGTTTCTGCATATACATGTATATTTATATATACACATTATACTACACTCTTGATAAACAAGTAATAATATAGTGAAATTTGAACATATTTTTATGCATAGTTGATGGAAGGGGTTAAAAACCAGGGAATTTTTAAATTATCTTTTGCTTTCATTTCAGTAATAGAGGAGTTTGTGTCAGTGATGGGAAAGGATGTTATGGTTTGATTTGGACTATTAATTA